>WSLM01000571.1:0-14733 GCA_019677335.1 Ceratobasidium sp. UAMH 11750 | reverse complement strand
CGAGTGGGGCGTCGTCAAGGATAGGACTCGATCGGCCGGCGACGAAGGGATATCTAGGGGGCAAGTGAAACAGAAAAACAAACACAAGAATAGAAAAATAAAAGATGAGAATGATAATCAGACAAGTTCGGGTTCGAGAGAAGAGGGACACGGAATAAGGGACACATCTGAACTTAAAACACACGATTACGCGCTACAGTTCAACGCTCGGCGGAGGGGTTGTTCGTAACGGCATGGCGAGACAACATCTAGACAGGCCGCTCAGTACGCACGGTACTGGCCCTGAGCCTGCTGCCGCCCGTGATCCTCGTACTCGTACCCGCCTCCATACGGATTCGGCAACGGCGGCACACCTCCCCCAGGCTGCGCTTCATATCCTCCACCACCACGGGTATAACTCAATCCACGCGTCACGCTCGCCCCATGGCTATAGGTGCTCTCCGTCATGCTCGGTCCACGCTGGAGGTCGACGTATCCGTGCTGCTGGCCCTGGTAGTACTGTCCATGGTTTACAGGCCCGGCCGTAAAGTCGTGGGCGGGCGGGAAGTCCTGTGCCTGCATGTTATGGCCCGCGTGGTCAGAGTACACGCTACGCGCGCCAGCACCGTGCCCAAGTTCGCTCTGCCCAAGACCGCCGCTGGTGAAGCTCCCGTGCGAGCCGGCACTTCCAGCCCTGCGATGCCGTTTCTCCTCCATTGTCTCCTCGCGCGCGCCGCCAGCACCGCCAGTCGGTGCCCAGTCAATTGGCTGCATCCGGTCATCGAACCGCTCCGAGGGGCTGAGCTTCCACTTGCGAATAACAGTCCAGATCGCGACCGCTCCGCCAATGCACGACGCGATGACCACGAGCGAGATAATCGTGTTCTTCGTGATCTTGGCCGTGCGCGCCTTTTGCTCGGCTTGTTGCGACGCCACTGCCTCTGGCGCGACACTCGTAACAACCGCGACAGATGGCTTAGCCGTGGTGGCCTCAGCGGGCGGGGTGGCGATATTGAGGGTGGGGGTTGGTGTATTGGGCTGGGGCGCCGCCGCTTGAGAAGTAGTAAGCGGAGCAGCAGAGCTCGAGCTAGTCCTCGATGCAACCGAACTCGACGAGGTGCTCGAAGTCGAGGAGACGGTAGAAGACGTCTGGGTTAAGCTCAAAAGACCAGTAAGGCTCTCAAGCAGGCCGGTAGAAGACGAGGCGATCTATACCACATGAACCATCAGAAAAAATCTAAGCAACCAAAGATAAAACGCACCGAGCTAGACTCTGCAGATGAAGTCGCAGCGCTGGACGAGGCTGCGCTCGAAGTTGTCTCGGCAGTCGTCGTTGCGGCGCCAGTCGCAGCCGCGGCAGTCGAAGATGCAGCCGAGGACGTACGAGAAGCCGCGGTGCTCGACGCCGATCCTTGGTTGCCACCGTCAGCAACAGGGTCAGCGCGCCCCTGTAAGCCCTCCCAGCGGGGAAGAACAAACGCAACATGCCCGCCGAGAGCCACAGGCGCCCGTTTGCGGATCATACGCTGGTGCGGGAGCGAGTCGCGTGCATTAGCGGTCGCGAGGACCGACGCCGCGAGAGCGACAAAGAGGGAAAGATTGAGACGGGTCATTGTTGGTTGGGTGATAACGTCTCGAGAGAGCGGGGGGTGCTTGAGGTTAGAGGTTAGGTTGTTTCTAGCGGTAAGGATATCGGGGGGATAGGTGTTGTGCTGGTGGGCGGTAGACGTTAGCAAGAAAGAACACAGGAACAACAGGTCGTGGGTGTGGGGTCAAAGGGCGGGGCAAACGACCAGCGCGACAAAATGAAAATCAAGCCCGCCCAGCAGAATAACCGACTCGACAACCGCAACTCACGGGTCAAAAAAGAGAGGAACAAGCCTCAGGTCAACCTCGGGCTTATGATATCTAATGAGAGTAGTGTTCAGTTGCTGCGGGTGAGAGGTAGAGGGAAGACAGCGACACAGTCGACGTCGACGGCGGAAATGGCAACCAAAAGGGTCAGTTTGAATGTAATGGCCGCGGTATCAATAGATTTGATATTCGCCCACGTGGTGCGCATACAGTCACGTGCCGGCACTCCTTTGAGTTGTGATGCAACGATGGTCTTTCGGTGTTGGCCAGGGGTGCCTATAGAGTGTCGAATGTTATGTCTGCCTCGCTGTCTGCGGCCCGTGCGAGTTGAAAGCACTTGCATGCTTCCCCTGTAGCCCATCCCAGTCCTGATGGCCACCCCTTGTGATTAAGCCCCTGGTAAGTTCGGCGCCACCTGGGGGACAAATCCCGCTCAGCGACGGGTGGGTTCTGCATATCAGATCGTCCCCCCTGCACCAATGCCGTATTATTCGTGTTACCATTAGGTAGCCCAAAGTAGGGCGTTCCAAGGAATTGAACGGCCGTGCTGTTCCCGCCACCCACGGAAATGCCGTCGGCGTATACGCAACAAATACTGTAGCATTGTTCTCTGCGTATAAAGAAGTAGCAAATTTGCAAGCGAATCGAAATCAGGGGAGTCGAGCAGAGCCGCATACAGCCTACAGCATTCACGGGCCGCGTTATCCCGGCCGAACCACTTGAAAGAACTAACGATTTTCTTAACCTTCGTCATCGACGACACGATAATATCGGCCTTACTTCTACGGACTACAAGGAAAAACATCCATACTTACGATTCTCAGGGACGCGTCTTCCGATGCAAACCACGCAAGGGAGTCACGCGATCAAAAGTTGGGTGCCCAAAGTGGCTGTTATTATCTGAACATATCTCGTTGCCCGCACATACGTTCCTATCGGGTCTCGCCAAAACCCGTGCTTCTTCTTCTAGCCAAAGGCTCCAGCACCTTCTTACGCAGTGCTTGCTGAGCGACGCATAATGAACCAACACAATCGTCTGAGGGTGGAAATTTCAGCAATCCACACTTTACGTTCACCAATCTTATGCGCCGGGCCTGTTGACGCTAGCCTCGTATTCCTTGGTATCTATTACTCACGGTGAGCCAGAAATTGAGGGAAATATTAAGATACGTAGCATCCCTTGTGAATGGCGTGAGTTTCTACCTGCGTGAGCTGGAACTATGCGCTGGGGTGGGTGTATATCGAAGGTGGCAGTCAAAGAAAAACTTAGGAGACGGAGCCTTGAAATCAATCCTGGCTTCTGTACTCGCTAGTAAAATAACGAAAATGGGCACCTTGCAACCACAAGGCTTGAATCCACGGCCGCCACGGTCGTGGCTCCCGGTCACGTGCATCAGCGTGTCCCGTCTGCGTTCACCTCACCAAGTTTTTTTTTTGCTCTTGCTGCCAATCTGAGTTATTCTTGTTACCCGTATAGCTTTACTTTTTATTCCCGCAAGTGCTATTGTCAAACCTTCGCTGGGTTATTCGGTGTCTGTTTCATGTCAGAACCATCCATAAATTTACCTCTCGACTTAATCCACTCTATCTGCCGATCTTCAAGGCCTTCTGATTACTCTAAACTAATTTGTGTCTCTCGCTTGTTCTTCGAGTCTGTGGCGCCTCTCGTCTGGCAGGACCTGCGCGGCGTTGAGAAACTATTTAGGTTGATCCCTGGCGTGGAGTGTACAGTCGGCGTAGGGGAACCCAACACAAGCAAAATTGTGAGTCCAAGCGGATACTTCGTGCATAAACCTAAACTTTCAAAGATTATTCCTCACGTAGCGCGCCTTGATTTTCGTCGTTTTCATTTATACGGTCCATTTGTCAAGCATCTAGAGATTTATGACAAGGACGTGAAAAAGCATTCACTATCAAACTGGCGGCAGTTCATGGTTTATGCGAGGGAACACGTTTTGCTCCCGAACCTCACGCGCCTTACTCTGGAAACCTCTTCGTCCAGAAATCAATTAACATGGATTAGGGTCTTTCTTTCCCCAACTCTGGTCGAAATATCTGTTGTTCCACTGGCTAAACCGGTCCCCGTGATCCCCTATCTGGAGGCTTCGGCACTGATTCGGTATATTGGCGATATTTGCTCTAATATCGAGCACCTTGCGTTGTTTCCTGATCGAGAGGATTCCACTGAATATGATCAAGATCTTGTCGATGATCGCCAGATGGTTGATTTTTGGGATAGCTCTCTACCACAGTATCTCAGCAAGATATCATCACTTCGCGAGCTGCACGCAACTACCGAGATTTTGATGCCAAGCGCAGTAACACATCTTGCGAGGCTCTTGCACTTGGAGAGCTTGGTCATTTATCCATCGAAGCACTCTTTTAGTTTTGAATCTCACGTACCAAATGGCTCATTCCAAGCCTTGAGGTCGTTTTCACTTTACCGGGCTCGCCATAAACTTGTAGCCTTGGTCTGGCGGCTTCAATTCCTCGCCAATATTACCTCCCTTAAACTCACATTTGCTACTCTGCCCGAGTCGCCACATGAGAGGAGATCCTGGGTTAACTCCTTGATGTCGCTCATCGGCGACCACTGTCCCAGTCTCAATGAACTGACCATTGACTTCGACTATGATCGGAAACACGATTACTATATCGACTTAATCCCCGCTGTTGTGCTACCGCTCATGGAGAAACTCCCGCTGCAGAAAATTGAAGTTCTGAGCGCGCTCTTTAGCCCCAGAGACAGTCCAGAATTCTACACGTTGATCCCTAGTGTCTGGTCACAAGTCATTGTACTCAAACTGCCAGATGAAGAGATATCAGTCGATGAGCTCCATTGGTTTTCCGAGCTACCGAGGCTTGAGCACTTGACGCTCGGTCTGTCACTCTCTACACCCCTGCCTGATTCCTCGCCAGTATTACGTCGGACGAACCTGTGCTTTGAAACGCTGGAAAGCTCTCATGCGGTATCTATTGGGGGAGATGTTTATAAAATCGCTCTGTAGGTTGTTCTATTCTTACTATGCAATATGAGCTGATGCGCATTTACCAGTTGGCTACTCTCGCTATGGCCAACACTTAAAAGAGTTAATTGGTCCCATGGAGAAGTCAATAGCAACCGCAACATGAATGAAAGCGAACACGATGGGTCAACCTCTATGACCATAGCCAATGGGTTGAACAGTATAATTGACTTGCTTCGAAAACTTGGCGAAACAAAGTCACGTCTTGCTAATGAAGCATACGGCTCTCAGGCATTGAGCTTATTCTCCCCTGGATTATAGTTACAGCGCTTTATGTGTATGTATGCTTGCATCTATATCGAGCACTTCTGCCTCCTCCCACTTCTATGGACTTTAGCTTGTAAACGCTCACGAGGGCAATCACGAGAAAGGTGATACTCACGATGACTTTGCTACTGGCCACACTGGCCAAGTACTACACAATTGCCGAGAAACCGGCTTGGATTTGGGGCGTTTCGATTTACAGTTGATACTTTAGGCATTAAGGCAGCTATTTCAACTCCTTAAGCTCGCGGGGGTTCAAGTCGGGAAAAACAGTCAAATTAGGTTGTGGCTCCCCAATGTTGGTTTTGGCACAATTGAGCATTTAAACCCCGCATTCAAGCCTGGAGTGGAATCGCGTTGATTAGATCACATAACAAAAGGAAACACGGCAAACTTATGAATAAAACTCCGGTGGATGGGATAATCCTAAACGCGGGACATGAGGTGATTAACCGCCAACCGACAGTTTGCTCCGTTGGGCCATGTACCCGGATATCCACTAAGGCACAGAGTATGCTCGGTTGCCTCAAAATAAGAGGAAGCGAGCGTTTACGCTCGTAATCAGTCTGTCACCATGAAGTGTGTCATAAATAACGTGGAAACTCTCCCAGAAAGAAAACTCATCTGATTCAAACACCTCTTGAAGATTGTCGTAGTGCGGTGCCCACCGCCAGGATGTTAGGCGTACAAAGCAATTACCAAAGATAAACAATCCCACCGAATCAAAAATCCTAGGCGGTATATGTTGTTCGTCGCCATTAAATCCTCGAGAGCTGGGGGCAGAGGTAGTGGCTCATTGGAGGGGGGCACAAGAAAAGAGTGCTTGGTCCAAGAGGAAAAGCATTGAAATGAGGCAAATATTTCGGCGTGCGAGGTGTTCACTCCAAGGTTCACTCTATCAGACGCAAGATATCCAGAAGCAGATGCGACTTCGGAAACAGATTCGCACTTCTTGAGACTTGTGAGCGCCTGCCTCGGAGTCACGTGGTATATGATTGTCTCCAGGCCCTTTCATGAGCACGTCTCTACATTTCTTTCTTGCGACATGGAATCACCACGGGCCAGAATTGTCGCAACTCCCGAACTTATGCGTTCTATCTGCCAATTTTCCGAATCTTCTGATTACTTTGACCTGCTATGGGTATCTCGGTCATTTTTTAATGCTGCGGTTCCGTTGGTTTGGGAGGAGATACAGGGGGTGGAAAAACTCCTTACTCTAATCCCAGGGATTAGTTGCTTGCCTACCGAGAAGAGTCCCAAGATACAAAAGATAGTAAGTTCCTGCTTCTCCGTTCCTGACGATCTCGTCGAGTCTATTGCTCAGGAACATCTAGATTTCGAGCGGTTCAATCTATACGCACCTCATGTTCAAAAACTGGATATTTATGGCGAAAGCACCGAGAAATACGCAGTACCAAACTGGCCATGGTTGATGGTGTACGCGAGGGAGCGGACGTTGCTCCCGAATCTAGTTACCCTCACAATGAAGCCCCCAAAATCGCCGGGCCGCCAGATAATGATGTGGATCCCAGCATTTCTTTCACCAACTCTGACTGAAATCTCGGTCATCCCGTCTGACACGAACCAGGGTGCTCTTGTTTCCCATCTGGAGGGCTCCGGACTGTTCAGGCGCATCAGCATCACTTGCCCCGGCCTCAAGAAGCTCTCGCTTTGTCTTGACGGAGAAGGCGAAGTCGACTATCAGAATAAACCAAACGACGGGCGTACACTGGCGGAATTCTGGGATAATTCGTTGCCACAACACCTTGCACGGATGGGGTCACTTTGTGAACTCTGCACCACCACTGAAGTTCTGATGCCGAACGCTATAACTCATCTCGCTGGCCTTCCGAACCTCAAGAGCTTGGCCATTTACCCCACCACACACCCCTTCGTATCCACAAAAGTCACTCAGGGCGGTCTCTTCCCAGTCCTACGGAAGTTCTCGCTTAACCAGGCTCCGCATACGTTGTTTTCCGAAATCTGGCAACTCCAAATATTCCGAAACTTGACTTCTCTTGTGCTCACATTT
Organism: Ceratobasidium sp. UAMH 11750; assembly: GCA_019677335.1. Lineage (NCBI taxonomy): Eukaryota > Fungi > Basidiomycota > Agaricomycetes > Cantharellales > Ceratobasidiaceae > Ceratobasidium > Ceratobasidium sp. UAMH 11750. The sequence continues at coordinate 7,578 of WSLM01000571.1, read as the reverse complement.
CTTACTCGTCCTGAAATAGACGATGAACTTGAGCTTTGGTGTGGTACATTGATGTCTCTCATCCACGAAAGCAGCCCGAACCTTGTCAACATATTGATTGATTTCGATTCCAGTTACAACCATGATTCTATGGTCGACATCTCCCCGGATCCCATCGCATTATCCATGGAAAAACTCCCGTTGCAGCGGCTCGAGCTTCGATCTGCCAGTTTGTACAACAATTGGGAAATGGTGCCTAAAATCTGGTCCCAACTTACAACCTTGAAGCTACACGAAGAAGACGTAACGGCCGCAGAACTGATTTGGTTTGCCAAACTGCTTAATCTTGAGCATCTGACTGTTGGACTGTCGCTATCTACACCCTTGCCGAGCCTTGTGTCATTGTCTCCCGAGGGAGTCAACAGGTGCTTTATCACCTTGCAGAGTTCCGGACCAGTCGCCATCGTTGGGGATATTCATGAAATCGCACGGTGCGCCTTGCAGTTTACTCTCATATATAAATTTGGCTCACACTTGGCTCCAGTTGGTTGCTTTCTCTTTGGCCGACACTCAAAAGAGTCGATTGGGGTAGCAAAGCCCAGGGCGGACCCACCGATGAGAGCAAAGATGAGAGTGAAGATGAGAGCGCTGATGAGGGCGCTGATGAGGGCGCCGGCAAAAGCGAGCCATCCCAACCCGCCTTCAAAACCATGGCTACAGGGTTGAATGGCGCCATCAAGCTTCTTCGAGAGCTCAGCGAAACCAAGTTGCGTCTTTCCGAGGTGTATGGCAGCGAGGTGTTGAAGCTCTTCCCCGAGAGCTTGTGATAAATTGGATTTGGTTCTTGGTTCGTCTGTATTATTAGTATTATGGTTCCTTTTTGCTGCTATTTGTCTGTCCACAGTCCAACCCACACATGTCCGAATCAGTTGTGTATTACTGGACTTTCAGACTCCAACTTTCAGGTAATTGTATATAATCTAGACCGTTACATAGCCCCCCGAGTTGGTAGTGCTTCAATTTGGCCCGACATATGCCTCACCAGCTGTTTCAAGTGCTGTTACCAAAGACCAAGGAGCCGACCTAGTCAAACATACAAGGTGGTAGCGCCTTACTCGTCGCCATTAAGCCCTTGAGAGCCGGCGGCAGAGGCAGTGACTTCTCACCGGAGAGATTCAGAGGAAAAGGATTGGAATACGGGAACTCTGTCGGCAGCTGAGAAGTCCACTCTACCCTCCCGTTGAGTGAAAGCGGGTATAAATTCGGGAACATTTATCTGTGCCCCAGAGTCACGTGACATGCTGCGGCACGATCGTCTCCAAGTCCTTTCGCACGCCTCTATACTTCCTTCTTGCGACATGGAATCACCACGGGCCAGAATCGTTGCAACTCCCGAACTTATACGTTCTATCTGCCAATTCTCCGATCCCTTTGATCACTTTGACCTACTCTGTGTCTCTCAATCGTTTTTCAAGGCTGCAGTTCCGTTGGTTTGGGAGGAGATACAGGGGGTGGAGAAACTCCTTACTCTAATCCCAGGCATTAGATGCTCACCTACCGAGAAGAATCCTAAAATCCAAAAGATAGTAAGAATTTCTCTCCAACGTCTACTGCTTTGTTCCCAACAATCTCGGCAAGTCTGTTTCCCAGGAACATCTAGATTTTGAACGGTTCAATCTATACGCACCCCACGTTCAAAAACTAGATATTTACAGCGAAAACACAGAGAAATACACGGTACCGAAGTGGCCATGGTTGATGGTGTACGCGAGGGAGAGGACGTTGCTCCCGAACCTCGTTACTCTCACACTAAAACCTCCAAAATCGCCGGGCCGCCAGATAATGATGTGGATCCCGGCCTTTCTTTCACCAACTCTGACTGAAATCTCGGTCATCCCGTCTGACACGAACCAGGATACTCTTGTTTCCCATCTGGAGGGCTCCGGACTGTTCAGGCGCATCAGCATCGCTTGTCCCAACCTCAAGAAGCTCTCGCTTTGTCTTGACGGAGAAGGCGAAGTCGACTATCAGAATAAACCGAACAACGGGCGCACGCTGGCGGAGTTCTGGGATAATTCGTTGCCACAATACCTTGCACGGATGGAATCGCTTTGCGAGCTTTGTACCACCACTGAAGTTCTGGTGCCAAACACTATAACCCATCTCGCTGGCCTTCCGAACCTCAAGAGCTTGGCCATTTACCCTACCACACGTCCCTTCGTATCCACAAAAGTCACTCAGGGCGGTCTCTTTCCGGTTCTACGGAAGTTCTCGCTTAAACAGGCTCCTCACGCGTTGTTTCCCGAAATCTGGCAACTCCAGATATTCCGAAATTTGACTTCGCTCGTGCTCACGTTTCTTACTCAACCTGAAACAGATGATGAAATCGACCTCTGGTGTGGTACATTAATGTCTCTCATATCCGAAAGTAGCCCAAACCTCGTCGACTTATCGGTTGATTTCGATTCCAATTCTAGCTGTCATTATTATGTCGACATCTCCCTGGACCTCGTCACATCATCCATGGAAAAACTCCCGTTGCAACAGCTCGAGCTTCGATCTGCTAGCTTGTGCGGCAATTGGGAAATCATGCCTAAAATTTGGTCCCAACTCACGGTCTTGAAGCTACATGAAGAGAACGTAACGGCCGCGGAACTAATCTGGTTCGCCAAGCTAGTTAATCTTGAACATCTGACCGTGGGGTTGTCGCTATCTACGCCTCTGCCGAGTCTTGTCTCTTTCCCTCCCGAGGGGGTCAACATGTACTTTATCACCTTGCAGAGTTCCGGACCAGTCGCCATCGTCGGGGATATTCATGAAATCGCACGGTGCGCCTCGTTACTTACTATTTTATGTAAATTTGGTTCATACTTGGCTCTAGTTGGTTACTTTCCCTCTGGCCAACACTCAAAAGAGTCGATTGGGGCAGCAAAGCCCAGGGCGGACCCATTAATGAGAGCGGCGGTAAAAGCGAGTCATTCCAACACGCCTCTACAACCATGGCCACAGGGTTGAATAGCGTCATTAACCTTATTCGAGAGCTCAGCGAAGCCAAATTGCGTCTTTCCAAGGCGTATGGCAACGAGGCGTTGAAGCTCTTTCCTAAGAACTTGTGATGAATTAGCCGGAGTTCACTTGAGTTTTCTGCGTTATTCAGTGTTTGTGATTTTCTTTTGTTCTCATCTGGCTGTGTGCGGCTCAACCCAACCTAATCTGCATATATGCTTTAACCGGTTGCGTGTTACTCGAGTTCCAGGCTGACCCTCAGTATCCTGTACATAATATAGTTCATTACATAAACCTCGAGTATATAACTTTATAGCGCTTCAATAATTAATCCGACTTAACGCATGTCTCACCAATCGCCAAGGGCAATCAACGACGAGAATCTAGGCAAGCAGATTCAGCCGAACACTAGTTCTGGCGGATCGGCTTGGACCGCGCATTTCACCTTGTATGCAATATTTTGATTTAATAAACCTTGCCTTTTAGAACGTCGCTTTGTTACGCGAGAATGCTGAGTCATTTGCACAGAGGGCACGTTGACTTTCGCACTGGTTCAGCCTGAATTGTAGGCGTGGTTTCGAAAGAACATGTATTAACTGCCTAGTATACGACAATAGTAAACGACTTGAGGAGATAGCAACGTAGCGATATGATACAAATGGACCCCCGCTCTAGAAGAATGCGAAGTCTAGTGTCGCTGTGCGGAGGAGGCCTGCACAATGTCCTCGACAGTGATCGAGGATCGCTCGCACATGGAACGGAAGATACCGTCCTTGCGCTCAAATAGGGCGGCAGGTGTGTCGAACTCGGCGATTTGACCGGCGTCGAGGACGCAGATGCGGTCATAGCCAATAATTGTTTTGAGACGGTCTGAGTGCAATGTTAGCCCCAGTACCACATTAGAGAACGAGAGAGCCTACGAGCAATGCATAAAAGTGTTTTGTCCGCAAACTCGCGGGATATTGTGTCCTGGATATTCCTATCGGTCTCGTAGTCCACAGACGCAGTAGCTGGAAAGCACAATGTCAGGTTGCACCTTTAGGAAAGACGGAGCAAACTCACCCTCGTCGAGTACTATGATCTTCGAGTCCTTCACCAACGCACGCGCAAGGCTAACGAGGGACCGTTGGCCAACACTTAGGTTCCCCCCTTCTTCCTCAATCACGGTATCGAGTGTGAAACGGTTAACGGGAGTCTGTGCGCCGCTTGGCAAATCCTCCCCGTCGGAAGCTTCCTGAACAGCAGTTGGTCGGTCCACAAGATAGGCACGTTTCAGGGCGTCCCATAGGCGAGCGTCATCGTAGACACCAAATGGGTCGAGGTTGCTTCTTAACGTTCCGCTGAACAGGAGTGGGTCTTGAGGAATGACTTGAATCACGAGTTAGCTGCGGCCAAGTTAAGATGTTGGGATATACACTTACTGGCAATGTTGCTACGAAGCGTATGCAAGCCAAGCTGGCTAATATCAACACCATCGAGTGAGATAGATCCAGAAGTCAACTCGACCATTCGGTACAAGGCAACCATAATAGAACTCTATATCACCAAGGCTGTCAGCGCGACCACGAATATATGCGCCAAATCCATACCTTTCCGGCCCCAGTTCGTCCAACAATCCCAATCTTTTCTCCTCCCTTGATGCGCAAGCTGAGACTTCGAAGAACGGCGGGCAGCCCAGGGCGATAGCTCATCACGACGTCCTTGAGTTCAACTTCTCCTTTCTCGGGCCAGCTCGTTGGTGGTTCTTTTTCAGGGATCTCGTACGGGGCCTCTTGCTCGACGTGCTGGGCATAGTGGAGGATGCGCTCGACGCCGTTCATATCGTTCTCGACTTCAGCACTTTGCCGAACCATCCAGCCAAAGCTCTGGTAGACGATCATGTAAATGCCTGCTTTCGAACAAGAGGACCTAAATACTTACCTGTTGCACAAGCAGGATATACGACAGCGCCACACCAATCTGAGACGGCGACAGGCTGAACCGAGCCGCAACAGCAAGAATCGCAACGCAGAACGTGAGGATCGTGCCCAAAAAGTCGAGTCGAATACCAAGCCACCGCTGGTTCGTGACTGTGAGCCAGTAAGCTCGGTTCTCGATATCCATGCGCTTGCGGTTCTCTTCACGGAACCGGCCAACTTCATCATAGGCTCGGATGGTTGCGAGACCCGACAAGCTCTCGGAAAAGTGACCATATAGACTGCTGCGAAGGATAGCGTCTAAGAAGGTATTAGAAGGGGGGCATTATAAAAACAGAAGCGGATAGTATACTTACCCAGACGCTTCAGCTCCCGAGCGCTTGAACGGTAAAATAGCGCAGCCCAGTAGTAGACAAACAAGATGGTAATGACGGGGATCAGGAACCATGGTAGGAGGATGGCAATGAGGATAATGGCACCCAAGATTTGTGACAATGTGCCAACAAGCATACGCAGGGCATCAGACTATGAAGGTTTCGTTAGGTCGTGCGTAAGAATAGTCCAAAAAAAAGAACGTACCAAAGTGTTGTCGATAGTATCGATATCTATGAAAACCAGGTCAGCATATACTCAAACGACTCGACCGGAACAACGAACCTTTGGTCAACCGATTCATAATACGTCCCAAGGGCTAATAAAATCGCAGCTCAGACTCGAGCCTGACCTGCGCGTGCCATTTACTTACCGTGGTATCAAAGAAGGACATGGGAGCATGCATAAGCCGCTTCATTGCGTCCTAACAAAACAATCCGTTAAAATGTCCGCGAAACGATAAATAACATACCCTGTGCAGAGACACCGAGGCGTAAAAGGACATTAGCGCAAACAGTGCGCCCATGGAGAACATTGTGAGAGCTTGAGCAGAACCTAGGCCAGCATATATGCCCATCTGTCAAGACACGTCAGCCATAATACTACTACAGATCAAGCTACTACTCACGTAGAATCCTTGAGGGTAGGCCCATTTCATTTGCTGCCAGTATACAAGCCTAAATCCGGTCAATCAACTTTGAACGAAGGATCCTTCATGTGGAACATACCAGTATGCAGACATAACTGTCGCACCCTGCGACAAAAGAATCGACAAGAGCAACAGAGGAACCAAGAGTTTTCCGTTAGCAGCCTTGAAGTAGTCCACATACGCTACACCCTCCAATTGAGCACTCGCCTCAATGACCCGAAGCAGAATAGAAGACACACCAGTTCCACTAATCGCGCCCGTATTCCGCTCCTCAACCTGCATCAACGCCTTTGCCGGCCCAGCACTTCCCTTTTCTTTTTTCTTCTCCCCGTCCTTCTCACTCTCAATAGCTTCCTCCTCCTTCTCCTTCTCCTCCTCTGACTCCCCCTGTTTTGCTCCAAACTGCCTCTGGAACCTAGCAAATGCGCCGTTCTTTGCCATCAACCCGTCGTACGTTCCACGCTCGGCAATCCGTCCGTCTTCCATTGTGATGATATAGTCGCACGCGGGGATAAAGTGGAGAGCATGGGTAACAAGGATCCGGGTCCGCCCTGCGAGCGCGCCCTGGATGACATTTTGGAAGACGGCTTTGCCGACGTGAGCGTCAAGCGCCGAGAGTGGATCGTCTGGAAAGGGAACGGATTAGTAAGCGATGGTGTGGTTTAAACAAAAATGAACGCATATACCCAGCAAAATGACATCGGCGCCATAGTAAACGGCCCTCGCAATATTGATACGCTGAAGGCAATCAGTCACCGCTATCGCTAACAGTAGTAGAAATACTCACCTGCTTCTGCCCTCCAGAAAGCGAAATGCCTTTCTCGCCAACCTCGGTCAAGTCTCCAGACGGGAGCATGTCCAGATCAGACTGGAGGCATGCCCCACGCACGGCGTCCCAATAACGTTTCTCGTCAAATTCACGCCCAAACAGAATATTTTCGCGAACGGTCGTGCTAAGCCCAGAACGTGAATCCACGAACAATTCCAAAAGGCTTGGACAATGCTTACCTCTGAATCCAGGCTGTCTGCGGACAATACCCCACAGACCCACCAAACGCCACACTCCCCTTTTCCCTGCGCATTTCTGTAAATTCAAATTAAACCAAAACCCACCGCCGAAAAATATCACCCAAACGCACCTCCAATCAATCCCTGCAACAACGAACTCTTCCCAGACCCAACAGACCCAACAATCGCGCACAACTGACCACGCGGAAGAGAGATATTCACATCTTTCAACTTGAACACCGCCTCTTTATCCTCCACCCCCACACCAGCGCCAGCTTCCTGACCGACAGCTCCCTTGGCGGCGTGCTGGTCCTTTTTAGCCTTGTCCTTTTTGCCAGGCTTGTTTTTAGATTTGTTAGCCTCGTCGGGCGGCGCACCGTCCCAGGAAAACTCGGCGTTTTTAACTTCGAGTGCGACGGGTAGCGAAGGATCTATTACGCGCGTTTGGGTCAGGACCTCGGCGATGAATACGCCTTCGAGACGACTTGACGCGTTCCACGCATCGGCGATCTGAAAATAACCAACAATTTCAGTCTTTGCTGCAATAATTTGAACGAATACGCTTACACTCGATAAAGCAATGGGCAAGAACATGAGCGGCATACGCAGCATCTGGAACAAGGTCAAAGAAGCAAAAATGACAGCCGG
>WSLM01000570.1:0-14751 GCA_019677335.1 Ceratobasidium sp. UAMH 11750 | reverse complement strand
CCCTACAGCATTACCAGAGAGAGATTTACCTGTAGGGAGGTTACGTTACGGTGGTTACGGGTCACGTGATGTGGGACGTGACCTGGAACGTTTTGAATGAGTCCTGAAAAATAGCAGAAATGTGGGTCTTCCCTGGGTAGGTCACGACATCGTGGAAAAACTCAAGGCCACCAAGATATTTACAAAAATGGATATCCGATGGGGTTTCAATAACATCCGCATCAAGGAGGGAGATGAATCGAAGACAGCTTTCAGAACCAAGGAAGGACTGTTTGAGTACCTAGTAATGCCCTTCGGGGTAAAGAACGGGCCTGCGACCTTCCAGCGCTTCATGAACGACATATTCCATGACATCATCGACGTCTATGTAGTAGTTTACATGGACGACATCTTGATCTATTCGGATACCAGAGAGGAACACACTGGTCACGTCATAGAAGTCCTCAACCGACTATGGAAGCACCATCTGTTCCTGAAGCCCCACAAGTGCAGGTTCTACACCACCCACACCAGCTTTATTGGCATCGTTATAACCCCAGAGGGAATATCTATGGAAAAAGAACAGGTAAAAGCAGTAGAAGAATGGAAGGAACCCTCCACTGTGAAACAGATGCAGGCCTTCTTAGGCTTCGCCAACTTCTACCGCAGATTCGTGAAAGACTTTAGTAAGATCGCTAAACCACTAACAAACCTCACCAGAAAGGAGACGCCCTGGACGTGGGGGCAGGAAGAAGCAGCAGCCTTCCTAGCGATCAAGACAGAAATATGCAAAGAACCAGTCCTGATTCACCCGAATCCGAGAAAAACCATATTATATGGAGACAGACGCCTCAGGCGTGGCCCTGGGGGCTGTACTTAACCAAAAGGGAGAGGACGGCAGGTTACACCCGATAGCCTTCCTCTCGGAAAGCTTCACAGGCCCGCAACTAAACTATGACACCCATGACAAGGAATTGTTGGTGATTATACAAGGATTCGAGCATTGGAGACTGTTCCTAGAGGGTACTGACATACCAGTAACAGTCTACACCGATCACCGGAACCTCCAGTTCTGGAATAAAGCCCAAGTCTGGAATATAAGACACGCCAGATGGCATACCATCCTAGCGTCCTTCAATTTCACTATAGAATATAGACCCGGGAAATTATCGAGTAAACCGGACGCTCTGTCAAGGAGACATGACCACAGCGACGAAGCGATACCCCCACAAATCATGATCCCTGAAAAGAAGTTTATAGGGTTTAGGGCAGAAGTCACAGAGAATCTCCTAGATGAGATCTGAGAAGCCCAAGGGGAAGACGAATCCCTAACAACTCTGATATCAAGTACAGAAGGAAAGGAATCCTTACCGCCATCTGTTAGGAAGCAATTCGAGAGGTACCAAATCGAAGAAGGAGTCCTCCGTTATGATGGGAAAGTATATGTACCCAAAGACAAGGACATCAGGGAACGATTGTTGAAGTTATACCACGATCACCCCATTGCAGGACACCAGGGAGAACAAAGGACTGCAGAACTCCTCTCCGAAGAGTACTACTGGCCTGGGATGATTACCCAAGCAAAAGGGTTCGTGGGCTCATGCAAGGTCTGTGGAAGAGTGAAAGGATGCAAGCAACCGAGCAAAACAAAATCGCTACCAAACCCCGTGTACCCATGGGAAGACATCGCCTACGACTTCATTGTCAAGCTACCAATGTCAAATGGCTTTGACAGCATCCTAACAGTGATAGACCAATACTCCAGACAGGCACATTTCATTCCCTGTCTGGAATCCACGAATGCCGAGGAACTGGCAGACATCTTCATTAGAGAAATATGGAAGCTACATGGAACACCAGTCAGGACAGTATCCGACAGAAGCCCGACTTTTAACAGTCAGTTCCTAAGGGCCTTGTACCAGAAGTTGCAAATCGAACCCCAGTTCTCCACCGCCTATCACCCTCAAACTGACGGGCTGGCAGAACGAACAAACCAGTGGGTGGAAGGCTTCCTAAGGACCTTATGCAATTTTTGCCAGCACGACTGGTCAAGATGGTTGCCCATAGCCGAGTTCTGCCATAACCAACACCAGAACTCCGCAACAGGCGTATCTGCCTTCGAGGCGGTGTACGGGAGGAACCCCCGGTGGCTAGCCCCCCGAGAAGAGGAAACCAAAGAACGATCTGTACCAGCCGCAGAAGCCATTACAAGGAAGATGAGGAAAATCTGGGACGAGGTCTCATCCGCTATGAACCTCCACAGAGGGAAGGAACCATCCGGAAGGGAATTCGAAGTAGGAGACTGCGTGTGGCTCCTACTGTCTAACATAACCACGCAGCGTCCATCTAAGAAGCTAGACGACAGGAGGGGAGGACCCTTAGATATCATTGAGAAGATATCCTCACACGCCTACCGACTCAAGTTACCTGAAACAATGCACGTACACAACGTCTTCCACATCAGCCTATTAACCAAATATAAGGAGGATGAGACGTTCCACCGGCAACAGATCCGGCCACCGCCGATTAAAACAGAGGAAGGAGAGGAGGAATGGCAGATTAGTCATATCGTCTCCTGGAAATGGAAGAAAGGGAAACTCTTTTACCGGATAAGGTGGGAGGGATATGACCCAATCGAGGATACAGAAGAGCAAGCTGAGAAATTTGCCGACATGAATGACTTGCTACAGGACTTGCGCAGCAGGGAGCCCGACACGCCAATGCCAGGGCAGGGGGAGTCACCCAGCAATGACTTGAGGAATGGCAAGAAGGTTAGTAAGCGGCAGAGGAGACGGGTATAAAAGGAACCCTGGAGCAGCCTACAAAATCCAAGTCGACTGACTGCCCACTCCTACTCTCCCGCGTTACACATACACACACAATGCCCGCAAACCGCTACCACATCCCGACAAGACTATCAAGGGCGGCCTTACAGGACGCAGTACCCCTCCAGGGTCCACCAATCACCCTCGCCCACCTGATGAGGGAGGAACCCACCTTTTACGACAACATAGAGGAAGCACGCAGGTACGCCAAAAGGCTAATGCCTGAGGTAAAACTTGGGTGGATCCCTAGGAAGAGACACTCCGCAAAGAATTGGGTAGCCGAAAAGGTGTACCTGGACCCAAAATGGGGGCTACTCAAATGGTGCCACTCCGGGGCCCTGAGGACCCAGGCCGCCCTGGGCCGCACACCAATGTACGTGATTGATGACCTGGTAGGTTCCAATGTAGACGCTGTCGTGAAGGCGGCCAAATGACAACGGAAAGAACAGGGCCTCCCAATCCAGCCCGTGCGGAGAGTGCTGGATTGGGGGGCCAAAGAGGAGGTTCGGAATAGGGTCTACAAGGAGACCCTAAAATTCTGCTCGATGCTGCCCAGTTGTTACTGGGGGATCATAGAGACGGTGATGGACGAAGAGATGTACGAGATGGTGGCCAATAAAGGGGCCACCTTACAGGACTTCCAGTCCTGGCTCGACCTCCACAAAGGTAAGTCGGATGACGGGTCCATCGAGCGGAGCATGTCGTCACTGTCCCTGGAAGGACAGCCCCCAACAAACAGGGAGGAGCCCATTAACGAGCCCATCGATTGGGAGGAATGGAACAAGGAGGGAAGTGTCAGGGAACGCATCGAAGAAGCCCTAACAGCCTTCCTAGATGTGCCTCCCTTGGAGGAAGCGGAACAAGTACCAAATTAGACCCCAATTCGCATGCCCCCCCCCAAAGTTTGTAAACTGAAATAAACTGAAATCAAGATGCAATAGAGATTCTTTCTGGCTTCTACTTTCTTTTACATTTTGAGAAACCAAGTGGACCCTGCGCCTTAGGAACCCGGTCGTAGGGTTTGGAACAAGAGCCCTTAGGCTTAACCTTCGCCACCCCTCTACCCTCCTTCTTCCGCAACCACGGGGCCTCATCCCCGAGATCCGCCAGGAAATTCCGCAGCCCGTAAACGGGTGCATCCGGAGGAGGAGTAGGGGCACGCCCCTCCTCGAAGAACTCAGCGTATGCCGCCGCATCGGCAGCCCCCTCGAGCTCCATCGCCAAGCTATCGGCCTCTACCAAGCGGCATTAGCGAGCAGAGCGAAGACAGCAAAAGGCACTCACTCGTAAGGGTGAATGTCACCCAATCCCCAAGCTTCCCCTGGTAATCTGCGAGGGCCGCATTGCAGACCGCCCCGCAGTACTCGCAGTACTCTCCCTCTGGGAGCATCCAACAAGTACAGGAGAGGGGATCGTAGTTAAGAGTGATGGTACGCATGATGAAAGGGTAAGGGTAGAGAGAGGATAGGAAAAAACCCCCCACTCGGACCGAAGATAAAATAACCAAAGCACGGTATCACGTGACACCGGCAGAGTCACAACTACAAACAAAACAATATCAGGTGACCCCAAGAGCTGAGTCACGTGACTAGACCAGAACCACGTGACTCTCGCTATCCCGTGAATACCGGAGGGGTCGGAGAGGGGGCACCGACCGTAGTCGAGGAGTGGAGCCCCCGAGTGAAGCGAGGATCAGGGCAACACGACGAGCGGAGGGAGGGCACCCCTTGGAGATGCGTCACCACGTGACTAGGACTATGGTCACATGACCAGCAAACAACAAGCCACCAGTATATCTACCCAACATAACCCACAACCTGAGCCCCCTACACACCACGCATGCACCCCTCTCCCTCCACTCACAATGCAACACTCCCAGACGACAACGACTTCCTGCGGCGCTGGACTGAGCGAGGAGCGGCGGACAAGGGGAAGCGAGTCCGCACCACAGAGGTCGGCCTCGCCATCGCCCACGTGCTGGGAAGCAACCCCACACCCCGGACCAAGTTCTGGGCAGCGTACGCCGACGGCTCGAGGGTCTGCCTCGCCAACACCCAACGAACGAGCTCCGGAAGCACCCTCCCGCTTCCGGGTGCAGGGACGGGCGGTACTCCTCATGTGGAGCACTCTAAGGGAGGAGGATCCAAGCGGCTTGGTAAGCCGCTTTGAACATTTCTGCAGGAACCACCCAAACCACTGGCGGACCCTGGCCGTGGTCGAACGGCACAACCCGGAGGAGGTGAGCTACGACCCGGAGCGCCCCCTCCACGTCCACGCGCTGACGATCAGCACCAATCGGAGAGGAGGATGGAACACCGCCAACCCCCGCTTCTGGGACTTCGAAGGGTCCCATCTGAACATCGCACCGAAAGAGCTGTGAGAAGGGCCGGGTGGTTGTCCGGCCCTTACAGCCTTCCACTATCTATGGAAGGACGTTGGGGGAGGAGGTCGAGGACCTCATGGCTGGGGAATTAACGGAGGAGGCCCTCCAGGAGATCCTGGTAAAAGGGAAGGGCGGTAAAAGGTCACGGATGCAGGTACGCCCAACTCCGACCAACCACCGCCCCTCGATCACTTATCCCAACACCCAGGCTGACCTAGAGGACAGGGAGGAGATTGTCTCCGCCGAGACGAAGGAGGAGTACTATCGGCGCTTCAAGTGCCTGCGCCCCCTCCAAATGACAACGGCCTGGAACTCGGTCCGGGCGTACGCGGAGCACACGTATAAGACCGATGCGGGTCTCCTACCTGCCATTCCCGTCGAACTTGAGCGACCGGAATTCGCCCCTCATGCCGACCAGGCAGACTCCTGTTTCGAACAGGAAGTACCCCCGAAGGCACCCGGGATGTGCCACCGCATGAAGGGGAGACAGGGACCGGGAAGACGGCATACACCCGGTCAAAAGGTACGCACAGCCGCATGTGCAACGTGTGGAATATGTCCGCCCTCTCAGAAGACGCGGACATATGGATCCTGGACGATATGGTCCACACGAATGGTAAGTACTCGCTCAAGGCATTGAGCCAGTATGAGGCGGACTTCACGGGCCGTTACAAGCACGTGAAGGTGATGAAGGTGCGCCGACTGTGATCCTAGGGAACAGTCGGGCTGCGATCAGCAAATGCTGGTTGGACATAGAAGGAGAAGAGGGAGAGGCCTGGGTGGCCAGAAACATAGAATGGGTGTACACAGGGTCCAGCCCCTTCTTTGTATTCCCTTAGAAACATAGAAAGTAGACCTTAGGAACGTCTCTTACGGGATCCCCCATAAGAGACCCTAAGGAGGGAATGATGTCATGACCCGTGTGCATGACGACTAAGCGCCTAACCACTTAGCACATAACACCAATAGACCAAGGGAATTAATCATGTAATTATAGTATTTTATCCGAAGTCATTCGATTGGCTTTACCGATCACATGACTTCGGCGCTTACAGTGGTTACAGCCGCTTATGTAACTCGCTGCTGCAATATCTCTCCCATGTAATGCAGCAGCGAGCAGCGAGTGACTAAGCAAGTCACATGACTTAGCAGTCAGGTGATCCTGGCGCCTACGGTGGTTACAGCTGCTTATGTAACTCGCTGCTGCAATATCTCTCCCATGTAATGCAGCAGCGAGCAGCGAGTGACTAAGCAGAGTCACATGACCCTAGGATTAAGCGCGGCTCTTATAAGATTCGGAGCCGCAAAACAAGCGAGTAGTATCCATATGTTACCAACACACACGTGACTACCCAAACAAGGACTGATGAGCCAACGACGTTACATGTGACCTTGTTGTTGCTACGGACTGCGGATCAGAATGACTCGCCCCAGTCGCCGAGTATATAAGTAGGACTAAGGCTGACTGGAGACCCCAGTTAGCCTTATCTTGTCCACCACACCGAGACCGACTAGTATATAGTAAACAAATTCAATAAACACGAGATAAAGTACATAGACACCACAGACAGTAAAGAGAACTGCAAGCCACTGTTAGCCACTAGATCAGAGCACTAGCAGGTCATAACACTTGGAAGTCAAAATAGAAGGAAAGAAATGGCAATGCACCTGTTATGTGATGCCCCTGGGAGGGGTCAAGATCATCCTAGGAAAGGACTGGCTCAAAGAGGTGGACCCCATCATCAGTTGGAAGGACCTCTCCATCACATACCAAGATGAAATCACAGGAAGAGCAGCAATGGAAAAAGCAGAAGAACCGGAGATCCCAGAAGAGTTCCTGGAATATAAGGATCTCTTCCAAGAAGAAGGGTTTAGCGAGATGCCAGAGCATTGAGTGTACGACTGCGCCATTAACTTTGTTCGTCAGGAAAAGGGTCAATTTTCATTCAGCTAAAGTTAGGCAAATTTAGCTCAATGTATGGGTTTATGGGACTTAGTAACCCCCCCCTTTCATTCACCTAAATTTAGCTATTTATTGAATTTAGTGAATTTAGTGCGATTTAGTAGATTTAGTTGGATTCAGTGCATTGAGTGAATTTAGTACAATTTAGTGGGATTTATGACGTCAAATAACACTGGATTTTATTCAGTTTTGTTTGAATTTCACAACCAAATCTGCATGAATTCAAATGTATTTATTCATAACTGTAATTACATGGTGAACTAGTTGTCTAAGGCTCATAGGGGGCACAGGCATAGGTGCAGGTTAGATAGAGTGAGCATTCAAAACCTAGGCTTACACACTAAGCAAGGGGAGCAAGGGGCAAGGGTGGGTGCGGACGAGTGTGCACGGCGGGAAAGGGCACGCGCTCTAACGGGAGCGACCGAGGGAGTGTGTGTGGGTCAGCCAGTGTGGGCACAGATGGCAGTGAGGACAAGGAGCGATGAGCGAGAGTGACATAATCAGGTGGCGGGTGGATTCACCTCAGTCACGACTGCCGAGGGGCGGGCAATAAAGGGGCAGCCGGGCGAGCGAGCAGCAACGGCAGGCCAGAGACGGCGAGTGTGCCAGGCGAGTGAGGCGCTAGTGTGCACTCCAGGCAGGATGAATGGTCAGTGGCCAGGTTGACAGGATTGCATGGGCAACTTACTCGGGACATGCCAGTCACTTGGATGGCAAGGTGCAGGTGACCGACGCATACACAGGCGTGGGCGTATAAACGGCGATGGCAGGTAAGACGGCGAGTGGGTCAGAGTGTGCGTGGGCTAGGAGTGCACGCGAGGGCGAGAACAAGGGTGAGAATACGGCCATGCCACAATGCGGCGAGTGAGATCAAAAGTGGGCGAGGTCGAAGTCGAGGTTGAGAGGGCAAGCGAGTTCAGGCACAGGCGCGAGTGCAAGCATGGTGAGAACGAGGAAAGGTGAGCGGGTTGATGCAATCCAGTGGCGAGCACTCACCTCAACTAAAGCCTCCCCGAGGCGGGCGTCAAGGGCGTGGCTCGGCAACGGCGGTTAGCAGCAGGACAACAGCGGTGGGCGGGGAGCTTACCGGCCGTAGGTGACGCCAGAGGCGTCATTGTCTCACAGCAGGCGTTGTCTCGTGGCGGGCAAATTCAGGAAATGATGGTGGGGCTTGTGACGTTAAGCAAAAAATCACAACATCACATGCCGCGCTGGCCCGTGCGCAAGTGCCACGTCACGCCTGATCGCCACTCGGCAATGTTTCTCGCTTAACGTCACGAGCCCCACCACCATTTCCTGAACTTGCCCACCACGAGACTACGCCCGCCGCGAGACAATGACGCCTCCGGCATCACCTACGGCCGGTAAGCTCCCCGCCCACTGCCATTGTCCCGCTGCTAACCGCCATCACCGAGCCACACCCTCGATGCCCACATCAGGGAGGCTTTAGCTGAGGTGCGTGCCCGCCACCAAATTGCGTCAATCCACTCACCTCTCCTTGACCTCGCCATGCCTGCAATTGCGCCCACGCCCGCTGTTCCATGCTCACCTGCTGTGCTGACAAGGTAAGCCCACCTGCCACCAAATCAAGTCGCTCCCGCTCACTGCTCATCGCCCTCTCTGTTGCCTACGCCCGCACCTGCACCTGCTCATGCCCACGCACAGTTCTCTGTCCGGCCTGCTGCTGTCTTCAATCTTGCCGGCCTCGCGGCGACCATAGCCTTGGTGAGTTCGCCTGCCATTTTTTTTTGCCCTCACTCACACCAGTCCATTGGCCACAGCCACATCCTCACTCCTGCACACTTGCACTTGCGCGTCCTCGCACGCGTCCCCCTGCACTCGGCCAGTGCCCAGATTCGCCAGCCGCTTCTCCCACCCGTGGTCACTGTTGCAAGCACAGATGCGAGCACACAGGTGCCCTTAGCCTGTCCACATTTTGCGCCGGCCCGCTCTCTTGCGCATGGCCACCCTGCTTGCCACTTACCCTTGCTGGCATGTAGATGCTGCCCAAGTCCTGCCTGTCATACCCACGCTTCCCAACGCTGACACCCAGCTCACCTGAACATGTCTTGTTCCTGTAATAGATGTACATACACCCCAATGTCATGTTCTAAACCATACCCTACATGTGAGCCCAAGCAGAATAGAGTAGGCCTGAGGCCTATAGGCCCTAAAAGGTCTAAATTCACCAAAAAAGAGCTAGATTCACTAAACCACTAGATTCACCTAAGTTGACTAAATTCACTGAATCACTAAATTTCACTAAATTTAATAAATCGATAAATTCAGCTAAATTTAGCTAATTTCAAATCTCAGGTTTAAATTCATAATCCAATTTTTCCTGACGTTGAAGGGGTCAAACTCCCCCGACCGGCCAAGACATACCCGATGTCCCTGGCGGAATCACAAGCACTCAAAGAATACCTGGATAAGGAACTGAAGGATGGAAAAATTAGGCTGAGGGCATCCCTGATTGTGTCACCCTGCTTCTACATAAACAAGGCCAATGGAGGGCTTAGGCTGGTAGTAGACTACTGGAAACTGAATGCAATAACTAAACCAGATCAGTTCCCAATGCCAATCCAAGCAGATCTAGTCAAGAAACTCAAAGACGCGAAGATCTTCACAAAGATGGACATCTGTTGGGGTTTCAATAACATCCACATCAAGGAAGGAGATGAATGGAAAACAGCCTTCCGAACCAAGGAAGGGTTATTCAAATACTTAGTAATGCCCTTCGGGGTAAAGAACAGACTGGCGACCTTCCAACATTTCATGAACAAAATCTTCCACAATAGTATTGACAACTATGTGGTAGTCTACATGGATGATATCCTGGTCTACTCTCAAATGGAGGAGGAGCACACAAAGCATGTCAAAGAAGTTCTAAACCAACTCTGGAAGCATCACCTGTTCTTGAATCCCCACAAGTGTAAGTTCTACACTACTCACCCTAGTTTCATAGGTATTGTCATTACCCTGGAGGGAATCTCAATAGAAAAAGAAAAGGCAAAAGTGGTAGAAGAATGGAAGGAGCCAACCACAATTAAACAGGGGCAAGCCTTCCTTAGCTTCGCTAACCTTTACCAGAGATTCATGAAGGACTTTAGCAAGATCACCAAACCATTAAGAAACTTAACAAGGAAAGAAATACCTTGGACCTGGGGCCAGGAGGGAGCCAAAGTGTTCGCAGCAATCAAAAGGGAAATCTGCAAGGAGCCAGTACCAATACACCCCGACCCCAAGAAACCCTACTATATGGAAAAAGATGCATCAGGAGTAGCCCTAGGAGCTGTGCTCAAGCAGAAAGGAGACAACAACAGGCTGCACCCTATAGCCTTCCTTTTGGAAAGCTTCACTCCCCTGCAACAAAACTACGACACACACAATAAGGAATTACTTGCAATTATTAGAGGGCTTGAGCATTGGAGATTGTTCCTGGAAGGGACCAAGACTCTGGTAACAGTGTACACAGATCACTGGAACCTCCAGTTCTGGAATAAGGCCCAGGTCTAGAACAGAAGGCACGCCAGATGGCATACAATCTTAGCCTCCTTCAACTTTACTATCGAATATAGACCAGGTAAAATGTCCAACAAACTGGACGCACTATCCAGGAGACATGATCATAGTGATGAAGCCATACTGCCACAAATCATGATCTTAGAAGAAAAATTTGTAGGATTCAGAGCCGAGGTTATGGCAGACCTTCTAGACAAAATTCAGGAAGCCCAGGGAGAAGATGAATCCCTAACAACCCTGATATCCAGCACAGAAGGAAAGGAATCTCTGCCACCCTTGGTAAGGAAGCAATTTGACAGGTACCAGATTAAAGAGGGAATACTCTGATATGACAGATGAATATATGTCCCAGAGGACCAAGACATCCATGAGAGGTTGCTGAAAACCTACCAAGACCACCCCATTGCCAGGCACCAAGGGGAACAAAGGACCGCAGAACTCCTATCTGTGGGGTACTTCTGGCCAGGGATGATAGCCCAGTAAAAGGGTATGTGGGATCTTGCAAGGTTTGTGGGAGAGTTAAGGGGCACAAACAACCAAGCAAAACCAAACCCCTACCAAACCCTGTAAAACCGTGGAGGGACATCACTTATGACTTTATCGTCAAACTGCCAATATCCAACGGCTATGACAGTATCCTGACGGTCATAGATTGGTACTCCAGACAAACACACTTCATCCCTTGCCTGGAATCCACAAACACTGAGGAACTAGCAGATATATTCATCAAGGAAATATGGAAGCTACATGGCACCCCTGCAAGAATGGTCTCAGACCAGGGCCCAACATTCAACAGCCAATTCCTGAGGGCCCTGTACCAGAAGCTGCAGATCCAACCCCAATTTTCCACCGCCTATCACCCTCAAACTGACAGGTTGGTGGAGTGCACAAATCATTGGGTGAAACGCTTCCTGAGAACATTGTGCAACTACCAACAGAATGACTGGTCGAGATGGCTACCAATAGCTGAATTCTGCCATAACCATCATAAGAACTCTGCAACCAGCATATCTGCCTTTGAGGCAGTGTATGGGGAAAACCCTCAATGGCTACCTCCACAAGAAGGGGAGACCGGGGACCGGACAGTACCAGCCGCCAAATCAATGGCGAACAAAATGAGAAAAATCTGGGGAGAAGCCTCGTTGGCTATGAACCTCCACAGATCAAAAGAACCATCCATGCAAGAGTTTGAGGTAGGAGACAAAGTATGGCTCCTACTAACAAACATTACCTTGCAGTGACCATCCAAAAAGCTGGATAATAGGAAAGGAGGACCGTTTGACGTAATTGAAAAAATATCCTCCCACACCTACCGGCTTAAACTGCCCGACACAATGAGGATCCACAATGTCTTTCACGTCAGCCTGCTGACTGAATATAAGGAAGATACAACCTTCCATAGATGGCAAGCCTGGCCGCTGCCAATCAAAACAAAAGAAGGAGAAGAGGAATGGGAGATTGACCACATTGTATCCTGGAAATGGAAAAAAGGGAAGCTCTTTTACAGGATAAGATGGGAAGGATACAATCTGATTGAAGACACAGAGGAGCAGGCCAAGAAGTTCACCAACATGAATGACTTGCTGGAGGACTTGCACAGCAGTGAGCCCAACGCACCAATGCCAGGACAGGAGGAGTCACCAGGAGATGACTTGACTGGCCAGAGAAAGAGAAACAAACAATGTGGCAGATGAGTATAAAAGGACCATGGAGCAGCCTACAAAATCTAAGTCGACAAGGCTACCCACTCTCACCACCACTGACTAAGCACCCATACAAAATGCCCACCAACCATTACCACATCCTGGGACTATCCTTGGGCATCAGCCAGGGAGCCCTGATTGTCCTGCCCCACCTCATGCCCGGGGCTAGGGCTGCCCACAACAATCTAGAAGACACACAAAGGTATGCTAGAAGACTGATGCCGGGGGTAAACCTAGGATACATCCCCAAAAAGGAGTGCTGGAAAGCCAACTGGGTAGTGGCCTGAGCCTACCTGGACCCAAAAAAGGGGCTACTTGAGTGGTGCCACCCAGGTCCCCTGAAGTTGAAGAGCACCCTGAGGTGTACGCCAATGTACATAATCAATGACAAGGTAGGTTCCAACGTAGATGCTGTGGTAAAGGTGGCTAGACAAAAGAGAGTGGAACAAGGACCCCCAGTCAAACAGGAAACCCTAGACTGGGTGGCCGAGGAGGAGGTTCAGAATAGGGTCTACCAGGAGACCCTAAAATTCTTTGCGATGCTGCCCAGTTGCTACTGGGGGCGGTTGGAAACATTGACAGACAAAGAAATGTACAAATTGGTGGCCAACAAGGGGCCCTCCTAACAGACTTCACAGCCTGGCTAGAGGTCTGGACAGGGAAGTCTGACAATGGGTCAGTCAAACAAAGTATGTCCTCCCTCTTCTTGACCAACCCGGCCCCAACAAATGCAGCAGAAGCCAGCTTGACCCTAGTAGATTGGGAAGACTGGGAGAAGGAGGAAGAAATCAGGGATGAAGTAGAAAAGGCCCTAAACAATTTCTTAGACATGCCACCCCCTCTGGAAGCACTGGAGGTTCAGGTAAATTAGAAGTCTCACACAGTTCTCTCCTGAATAATGAAATTGCCCAATAATAAACCCTTGATTGCTATGTCTCTTTACATTTAGAGAAACCAAAGGAGCCCAGCACCTTAGAAGCGCGATCATAGGGCTTAGGGCATGCACCCTTACCCTTACCCCTCACAACCCCCTTACCCTTCCTCTGTAACCACGGAGCCTCCTCCCCGAGATCCCCCAAGAAATTCCATAATGGGGAGGGCCCCCAGTAGTAAGAGGGACCTGTCAGATCAGGAGTGGGCACCCTCCCCTCCTCAAAGAATTTGGCCACAGTGGCCTGAAAGGTGGCCTCCTTGACCTCCATAGCCAGAGTATTGGCCTCTGCAAAATACAAAATCCATCAGCACACAACGAAGAAAGGGAAGGACTGACTTACTTGTGAAGAAAAAGGTCACCAATGCCCAACCTTTCCCTTGTAACTGTTGAGGACGGCATCACAGACAGCCTTGCAGTACTCACAATACTCCTCCCCAGGGAGCATCCAACACGTGCAAGACAAGGGATAGTAGTTAAGGGTAATGGTACACATACCAACAAGAGTAGGGTGAGGCGAGAGGCCCCTCCCCCCCTTGGCCAGATATAAATACCACAACAGAAGGTCACATGACCTGACCAAATCACATGACAGGCCACACTAAGCGTAAACAAAATAACATCATGTGACCACAACAGGATGTCATGTGACCTGCCCAAGTGTCATGACCCATGTGCATGATGGACAGAGCAATAATGTGATCAGGATTTAGTTACACCGGGTGGGGGGTATTAATTAGTTAATTAACATATTTTCTCTGAAGTCATTTGGAGGTGTTATGTAATGCATACATCCTGAGATTCCAAGTCTTGACTAAGACTTTGAGTTAAATCCAACTTATCCTAACCTAACTTAGGTTAGATATTGGCTTAGATAAGATAAGGGAATTTTTCTATATATTTTAGTATTTTTCCTGAGCCAGATCAATAAGGAAACAGTGGAGATACAGATCAGCCCCTATCTCCCCCTAAGCATCTCACTTCCCCTAGTCAAGCACTTGACCCCTAGACATTCCTTACTATATTAGGAGGTCCTCTGACCATTTGTGGCAACATCCCAAGACATTGTAATGGCCAGATAAAAAGTTGTGTCCCTTGGTCACATGACTCAGGGGCTTTAGGCAAATACCTTAAAGAGTAATGACATGTCTCAAAAAGGTATCTTGAGACAAGGACTACTTAGGATTACTCTTCAGGTAGACCAAGACCTCTAATGTGCTGCAGCACTAGCCGATTGCAATAGTTGTTTAAGCCCCCAATACCCAAATGTGTATACACAATCTGTTCTTCAGGTTGGCGGAAGAGTGCACACAAGACAGAATCCGCTTGCAATACCTCGACTAGGATGCCCAGGAGAGCCCCTCACCAGAGTGATTCGACCAACAGTTAGACCAAAAAGCCTTATTAACAACTCCCAAATGGGTATCCATATGCTTAACTCCCAT
>WSLM01000569.1:0-14767 GCA_019677335.1 Ceratobasidium sp. UAMH 11750 | reverse complement strand
GTTGTTCGATCAAGATGGCCAAGTTGCGGGCTAGTAGCGGCAGGGCGATGCATCTGTGTCGTATCCGTCACCTGCGCATCGACCAAGGGAGCTACCACCTGGTACTGCTTTAGCACCTCCTTGATTTGGGCAAGGGCGGCAGGTAAGTCCCGGAAATAGGCGAAAAAGTACGAGTCGAGTGTAAAGTGCTCTTCCTTGTCTATGACCTTGACTTCGATCGTTTCACTGAAATCCATCGCAGAGGACTTTTCGACACCATCAATGACGGAGTACGGGATGGCAATCTTGACACTTTCACCCATGTTTTGGGCTTTGAATATTACCTGGACCCGACATGAGAAACTAGATAAGGTTGCCTCGCGCGCCGACTTACTCTACGGATTGCTTTAACCCATTCGTCACGACTAGGCACAGAATCGGCTTGAAGTGTGATAGTCTTCTGGTTGGTCCGTAACCTGATACCCTTCTCCTGGTGCGCATCGCATGAAATAGCGTATCGTAAATCCACGTTCCCGTGAGGGAAGTAAGGATCCTAAATATCCTTTCAGCTAAAGCACTGTTAGACTCAAAATCCAATTTCAACTCACAGCTGACGATTGATACCAGCTCAAGACATCATTCTTCAGGACGAACCAGTGCTTATTCCACCGTTTCGTCCTCTGTGCCTTCTTAGACATGGTACCAGACTTGAGCACTTGGTCCTAACGGCCTATGCGTCAGCGTATCGATTTACAAACACATGGCAACACACACCTCTCGAGTAGGCATGTGCGCGAAGAAACACAGATGCGTGTTGGTAAGATACATGTACCCTTGAAGCACTGGTTTGGCACGATCAATAGGCGTGCCACTCCATCTAGTAAAGAGCCACTCACAGACAGACCGCAAGAGCCAGCAGGGCATTTCTGCGCAGGCACCAGAAATGAGCCTAGCTACACATGGTTAAACGCGAACACTGACCAGCCACGACCTCCTGGATCTCAGGGATCCCAAACACGTCCTTCAGTTTGTCCGCAAGCTTCGCCCGCCTCTTCATCCGCACTGTGGCCATACTAGCCGTTCTCGTAGGTGGCGGCATCCGCTTCTTTCCCTCGACTTTGCTCAACTTGTCTGCTGGGAGCTGAAGCTTCATTCGGGACGGCTCCTTGAAAGGGTTCGGTACGAAAGCCATCGATTCGGGGGTAGTGCCCTCATCGAAATCTCGCAAGCCATCGTCTTCATCCGTAGACAAGGGGTTTGAGAAATAGTCTTCGGCGGCCTCAAGTTGAGGTTGAGGGGATTCTTCAACCTGATGATTAAACGCTGGAGTAGCCAAACGAGATCGAGCGACCGGGCGGTGGATGGTATGGATAGAGGAAGCTAGCACAAAATCTGGTCTCAGTCGTAAGTATAAGGTTCTCGGGCAAAGCGGAGCTAGATAAAGAACTTGCCCGCTTTAGTAGGGCCATCATCTTCGTCACTTGAGTCAGCAGAGACCGGTTCGTGACGGCCCTTCCCACGCTCGCGCTTGGATGCGAGCTCTGGGACGTCGTCGTCGCGCTCGTCTTCCCAGGGCATGGCTTGCAAGGCCTGGATGAGTGCTTGTGTGCCCATACGCATCTGCAAGAAAGGCAGTTTGCTTGAAAATCCTCACAACACAAGTCTCGACAGACGCGACGTACCGACCCCACACCAAATTCATCCAATTTACCAACCCCCATTACCGACATTGATGGCCTTGAGCTCGATGCCGACGAGCCCTTGCCACGCCGAATGTCCGATGTGGTAGCTGCCATTCTCGAAACTCGAGGGGAGGACCGAGGGCTAGGATTAAGCGGTGACTGGGACGGCTTCTGAGGAGAGCCATCTGAGAAAGCCGACCTGAGCTCAACGTTCATTTCTTGTGGCTCGAACTGCCAACTCACCAGACTCGACATCACCGGTCCCAGCTGCGTGCCCCGCTAAAATCCCGGTAACTTCTTCTACTGCTTTATCTTTGCCCTTGTGGCGACCCAGGCTAAACAAGCTACGTTGCCCTCGGACATCCCCAGCGTCTCCGTGCTTCTTGGACCGGCTGAGTGACGTGCCTCGTCCAAGTTTCTCCACCGCGCGCTTTACAACGCTCTTGCCGCCGCCCGAGTCGTCTCCTGAATCGTGAGAGTCATTCAACGCGCTGGACGCATGCGACTGAGCGAGACCAAGTTGTTCAGGAGAGGTATCGATTGTAGTGCCGTAAATTGGATTCTGAATACTGTTTGGGGGTAATGCGGCAGGCTCCATGTCTACGCTGTCGTGAAATCGGACAAGTCTAGATGAAGATATATAACTAGAGATTGTGGCTTTGAACAGATGGCGCGGGGGTTATAACGTGTCGCTCGACCAACAGACTGGGTAATAGTAGTGGATACTAGAGTTGCATGCAGATACCGTATTTGGCTGCCGGATTAGAGAACAAGTTCGTCGCAGATTGGTCAATGTCGACGTCACGGTGGGGTCAAGTCTGTTCGATATTCAATTTCACCTGGTTCGATGACTAAGTAGCCCCTTTCAGCAGTTGCATTTGAAACATCGGGATTCAGCCTCCGGCACAACCCAGCACGAAACCCCATCGAACATGTCCGATAAGGCCAAGGCATTGCCTTTAATTGCAGTCGATATGGTAAATGCTTAAAAAAGGCTATCTGAATCCTCTTTTTCGTTCCCTAACAATATTGTGGCCACCAGGACGACGTGTTATGCCGCACAAACGAAGCCGTTGCTGAATGTAGGTCTAAGACGATTTTAGGGAAGCGCGATTCGACCCATACGATCTTTTGTTAGGGCATAATGCCAAGTATAACACGAACATAAGTATTTCGGATTTCCACTACTAGTGAGTCCGAGTCGTGACGTTCAGCTCGTCGTAGGCTGAAACTTCATTCCAGTCATTATTGGAAGGTATATACCCTTTTGTTTCTTGCCTACACCAGTTCATGGAATAGTTCGCATAGAACCCGGGCTGGGGCACCCCAACAGAGACGATGCGCAAAGTAAAACTACTTGCCAAGTCCGACGAATTCTGGCAAATACCGCCCGTCGACGGAGCAATTGAGGGTGTCAAGGCCCTGAAGGCCTTGGGATATCGTCTCGAGATTGTCACCGCACGCGGTACCCATCATCAGCCGATGACAGAAGATTGGCTATCCAAATGGCTCCCAGGTAGGCACACTTTACTCCAAATTGCTCTTGAATATTCTCACCTCGGCACTTGCCGCAGGTGTGATAGACAAAGTGCATTACACGGAAGAGTTCGAGCACAACCCCAATGTAGCAATTCCTCCGCCTCCCACAACAGACAGTACAGCCAACGCCAAAAGAGTCACCAAAGCAGACATCCTCGTTATGATTGGTGCTCGCGCTCTTATCGACGACAGTTTGCCAAATGCGATCCTCTGCGCGCCTGTGGCTCCAGTACTTCTATTTGGAGACTACCAATGGAACAAGCGACCCAGTACCGACACCAATGCACAAGATAGAATGAGTGGGTCCCTTGAAATTTTCGACGAGCTTAAATCTTGAACTACATTTCTTAGGCTACGCCGAGAGGGAACGCTGGGAAGAGACCGAAGCCAAACATCGAGCGGCCCAAAAAGGCACAGAGATCAGCGAAGCGGATTGGCACCAATGGTGGGAACGGGATACTTTGCACGAACTCCCACCCAATATCACAAGAGTGAGCTCCTGGGAGGGGGTCATCAACTGGGCCAAGAGCAGCGAAGGGCAAAAGTTCCTTAGTCCATGAGGCTTGACTCCTTTCCGGCCATGTTGTACTTCAGCCAAGAGATTAATTGAGAGGTCCGAGGTTGAGCCAGAACGCAAGTCGGCTGAGTTCGCCACATGCGGCGCCTATCGTTCCTTGGTAGGAGGCAAGCGCCCCGCACGGACCCGACTGAACTGTCATCTCCGAAAATGCCAACTGTGCTGAATTTGGAAGCACACGTATTAGCATCTAGTGCTGCCTTGCTCGCTGGAATCGCCCTTATCGGAGCTCGATTGATATCAACCCCTAAACGCACTCAGGTCATCAGACCAACTGATGAACGTGTTCTCATAGTCGGGGCTTCATCAGGGGTAGGGCGCGCAACAGCACTCGCATACGCAAAGCGAGGTGCACAAGTCGCTATTGTCGCACGGCGAGATGCTCTACTTCAAGAACTGAAGCAAGAGTGTATTCAAGCGTGGGGGCTGGCAGTAGACAGAGTGCTGCCAATAGTTGCCGATTTCGGGAACGAGGATGATATGGCAAAAGTACGGGATGCCATACAACAAGGTGTGCACCATGCTTGCTATTCGTTTGAATAATTTTTCTATGACGCTGGTACACACTGCAGCTTGGAATGGCCTTGATACGGTGGTCATTGCCGCCGGTGTTTCAGCCCTGCAGCCAGTCATGAATATAGTCAACCAAGGCGGAGTCGGTCACACAAAAGCTGTAGCCCTCAAAGCGTTGGAGGGGAACTACCTTGGCCCTCTTGTTTCTGCTACAACACTCGTACGTGCCTAGGCTGTCCTGAGAGTAGGATGATTCACACACAGTCCCCTAGATCCCCCTTCTCGAAACAACTTCTAAAAAGCCCGCGATTGCTTTGATTTCCTCACTCGCTGCGGTTGTTCCCGCCCCCACCCGCGCGCTCTACTGTTCAACAAAGTCGGCCGGCCTCGTGCTATTCCAATCACTCACCATTGAGCATCCACGCATAAAATTCACGAACATCATTCCATCAACAATTGAAGGCGACTTTAGAGCTTCTGCTGTGGATGGCGGTGATGTCCGAGAGGTGTTAAAAGGTGCATTGAAGAAACAGACTGTTGCGGAAGCGATCGTGAGGGGCATAGATACAGAGACAAGGAGCGTATGGATGCCGAGCACTATGCGGATGGGGTTATTTTTGTATTGGCTTTGGCCCGGACTGATAGAGCGGATTGCGATAAAAAAGTACAAGTTTACTCCAGAACTAGCTTGACCTCTGCATATAGAACAACAGTGTAGAAATAACCCGTTCCCAGTATGGTGATTTCAGCAATGGCAAGTGCAGATTACAAAAGACATGCTCAAAAGTAAAATAAATATTGCGGTCCGTAGACCGTCCACTCTGAACTAGCGTGTCATCCTTGTGCAGGGGCCATGCTAATCTTCTCTGTATCGTTCCAATTTTTGTATATGTCACTCCGAAGAGGACAAGTTACAGTAGGTTTCCGAGACGCCGTGCAATCGCCAAAATATTTGAATCCGGCTTTGTGGTTCGCGCAGGCGCACTGCTAAGCGCCGGAACATCACCCCCCAGTTTAATTTCTAACCGCCCAACCACAAGCCCATATGCCTGCTATCATTCCTACACTTCGGGCATCTTTGAGAACTCGCCCATCTAATGGCCATGGTGCATTTGTACCTCAGCTTAAAAAGCTCGTATTCGAATACTGTGATACCTGGTCATCGTCTGCTGTCCTCCGCGGCTATCTCTTGCGACACACCGAACGCTTAGCTCGAGAGAACCCTCATGTAGAGGTCGTAGTTAGGCAAAGATCTTTCAAACCGCCGATTGTTCGGGGGATTTATCGTACGTCTTGGTCTTCTGATATAGAACAACTCTCACCTACTTCATAAAGTCAATGAACGGGACAAAGTCATACCTCTCAACAAACTCCAACCCTCCAGTATCGAACAAAAGGTCCAGTTATTACTTGACTCTTCTGGTTCCAAAATTCGTCCTTTTAAACGCCCAGTCGAGAGCACAACGGAAGGTGCGCGTGGGATGTGGAGTGGGTTCCATGGGACGGGGGAACCATTCAAGATTTGATAGAGCTGCGTTGCACTACCTGGTACATGAAAAATGCTACGTATTTTTGCGCTCTGCTCCATTCTTAGGATTTGACTGGGGTAAGGATGGACGAGCTCGGCGTCCATCGCATACTTGGCTGGGACTAGTTGGTTCTAGTTCAACTGCATGGTTCTCACTCTAGCAATACAGTTCGGGACATACGTCGAGTAGGTATGGTGCAAATAGTATTCGGACTTTGACCAATGATGTATGTCTAACCGTTCTCAAAGCATAGGTCTTTCGCTGGCTCCACTCGGAAACAAAGTTCAGATTCTTCCTGTTCAGCCATGGACAACTCAAACATGTACCGAAGTTTATCAAATGTGGTTTTGCTCGACTGGCGAAGACAATCGGGTAGCCACGTGACTTATTGCAGCATCGGCGCGGCTGTATCCTCAGTTTCCCACTACTGTACTGTGTGTCGCATCAAGGCACTCATAACGGTAGGTAAACATTCAAGCCACGTCGTACAGTTTTTCTTATCTAATCTACACGCATACATCAAACAAGAATACACAAATCATGAAACATCTCCAATTCGTACATGTCGTACCGGTGCCCCTTACGCCTTCTCTCGGTGGACTGGCGCTTCGGTCTTTTCGTCGTTGGCCGATGCGGTGCTGGCGGTCTCAATATCCGGCTTGGATGCAGTGGGGTCAATGTTGCCGTGGCCAGCAACAGCGTTCTCAAAGTGAGAGCCCTTGGCTTCCTTGCCCACTGCCGTCCAAAAGGCGAGTAGGATTGCAATGATGGCGGTAGCGATACCCATCGTAGGGCCGAATGCTGTGTGGGGCAGGTCAGTATTGTCGCTCCAAGGCTACTCGCAAAGCGCTCACCCTCAACGCGCTTGCCCCTCTCCGTAATGAACGTCCTTTCCGAGATCGCCGTTACCATTTCCGCGGCTGGGCTACTGATCATATTACCTGGATAACTCTTCAGATTCATTTTTTCGGGATCAAGGTGGATTGAACTCACCGATTTGGTACGCAATACCTGGGAAACTGGCACGGAACGCGGGAGGAGAGAGCTCGTTCAAGTGAACAGGGATGACGCCCCATGCGCCTTGGACCATGAACTGCAGGAAAAACGAGCCCGCGGCGAGGCCAGCCCGTGAATCGGGGAGGACCCATGCGGGGATGATACATGCAGCGAGAAGTGACGCCAGGACGATCGAACGGCGACGACCAAAAGACTGGGAGACATAGCCAATAATCGCTCCACCGACAGTCGCACCGGTCTTGGCGATGATAGTACCACGGGACGCATCCTGTTGGCTAAAGCCCTTGCCAGACTATTCGAGAGTCAGCTGCGTGGAATGTGGCAATATGCGGGGGTACGTACCTGGAGGAAGGTCGGGTACGAGTCTTGGGTCGTGTGGGAGAAGAAGTTGAAAAGGGCCATGAGCTTGAAAGGTGCGTGATTTCAGTCTGCTGTATTACCCTCGTGGAATCCCACTTACAATGCATGCGTAGATAATTCGGCGCCATTGGGTTCTAACCACAACGCCAGCCTCTTTCATGAATTGCTTGGTGTGACCTCCCTTTTGGCCTTGCTCCTTGGCACGACGGAACTGCTCGCTCTCGGGGAAGAGCATGCGAACCAAGCCAACAAAGAAGCTAGCACCAGCACCGATGTAGAACAAGTCCTTGAAGCCATCCGCGCCACCACGAGGGGCGATGCTCAAGTTGAAGACAGCAGCGAGGAGATAGCCGAGTGAGTAGCCCTGTTGTAGGATACCCGA
The DNA here is from genome assembly GCA_019677335.1 of Ceratobasidium sp. UAMH 11750. Lineage (NCBI taxonomy): Eukaryota > Fungi > Basidiomycota > Agaricomycetes > Cantharellales > Ceratobasidiaceae > Ceratobasidium > Ceratobasidium sp. UAMH 11750. The sequence goes on along the minus strand of WSLM01000569.1, from coordinate 7,189 downwards.
CATCAAACCACGAGCTTCGATGGGGACTGACTCGAGGGCCATGGCAATAGCGCAGCCCCAGACACCACCCATTCCGATACCAAACAGGGAACGAACGCCGAGGAACGCATGGTACGTGGGGGCATACGCCGTGCCAAGCTGTAGAGCTCCAATGATGAACCTTTTTTGGTTAGGTTAGGTTAGGTTAGGTATTCAGGCAGGCCCGGGCGGGGGCAAAAACAGGAGCTTACATGTTAATAACCATCGGCCACTTGCGACCGTAATAGTCACCGGCTACACCAAAGATAGCTGCGCCGAGCGAACGAAAGAGGAGGGTGAGAGTAATCGAAGTGGAAATGTCGGTCTTCGAGACGCCGTAGAACTTGGACAAGTTGGTAATGGACAATGAAACCGAGTGGACTGCAACAACCGTAAGTACCAGGGTCAGTCGAAGCAAAGCATTGTCAACTTACAATCATAACCGTCAACCGTCCAGGCTGCGAGGCCGACGAGGAAGAACAGCCAGTTCTTCCACGTCAGCATGCGAACGAGGGTAATAGGATTGATCAACGGCTCGGGCTTGATGACCTTCTCGACGTAGTTGCCGTGCTCGTCGAGAACCGTAACACGTTCGTGACGGAAGAGATCCTGTTGGGACCGTGAGTCTGTTGCATGCACGCAACGCGCGAAGAGAACTTACCTTGACTGCTTCTATCGCCTGCCTGAACATCCCAGGCTGCTCTGTTGGTGGCGCTTGAGACATAGCAAACGTCTTTCAAACGGCAGCAGATGTGGGGGGAAGTGGGGAGCGAGGAGAGTGTGGCAGGAGAACCCCGCTGGGGGAGGAAGCGAGTGCGGGGGCCCCTTTTAAGAGCGGATTCCCCATGAGTCTGCCTCACGCGAGCGCCAAGAGTAAGGTATCCGCCCTAGAGCTATCATCGGCCTCAGAAGTGTTGTTTTCTGGGAATCTGTGCCTATTCAGAAGATTGTTGAGTCTTCCGGTCGCGTTTAGGTTCAGCCTAACAAGGGGAAAAAGTCTGGGCGTGAGCAACTGCGCACCAGAAGGCGGCTTTCGGAAGGCGACAAGGAGCGTCTCGGGGTGTATGCTGTCCTGCGTTGCCCGGTTGTGAAGCGGAGCCTCCCGACTGGAGCGAGTGGACTCGTGGAGAATCACAAAGCCAAGACCATGTAGTTGAAATGAAAGCACAACAGATGGAGCGCGCTTTGCTGTATGCGCACCAGACCCCGGACTTACCATGCTTCTCGAAATACCCCGCCACCCATGGTGTGCACTTTAGGTCAATGCAAGAACATCTGCTGAGCCTTGACCTCTTTCCATAGGCCCTCGGTCCATGTCTATTGCAGTCTCTCTCAAGCCTGGTGCATAACTTGCGGGTTCTGGGCAGGCTAATCTTGGGAGTCTCCGGGGGTCTGTCCTGGTGACCATTAGCCGCGAGCGGCTGCAATCTATCTAAAGATTCTCTAAGAAGTGATGCCCAGACGATGCCAAGAACTTCCTTGAATGGGCTCAGTCCCCCGTTTACAAATGTGCTAGTTTTGAATTTGTAGCTCTCGGACATCCGGACCGTCGCTGTGGCAGTATAGACAATAGCAACACCCGGTGCATTCACTCGCAGTGTTTACGTCGACTCGACTGTGACTCGGATTTCAAGGTTCAGATTCCACCACCCCAAAATACCCAACGCCCAGGACCATAATCACAGACACTTGAACTGGGTTCCTGCAGCATGCTCGCCCAATGGAAGGCCCAAGCCAATCACTTCATGTGCCTTTCATATCCAAACTTTCTTGCCGGAACCTGATGACAAAATAGCCGGCGTTGTCGTGAAAATTCGGGCGGCTTAGCGGAATCTCTCGGAAGAATAATTGCTCTTATTAAAACGCATATCAAAATCACCGTTCCCCTTGGCTGGGCATGCAAATATTAGGTTAGTACGAGAGTGCGCAGCAAATCTTGAAAGCAATTCCTACTCAAATATCGCCGAGACTCGGTGATGGTTCGGGTCGGTATTAGGTACGAGCTACTCGGAGCGCTCCGAGTCGAGAGCTTGGCCGAACAGCCTGAGCCAAAGGCCCGTTCGGCGGGAGCTACTGCCAAGGGGAGCATTCGATCCGGTATGTTTTCGCAACTCGCCTTCAGTCATCGGCACTCGAGGACTCTGAAACCCCATCACCACCATTGTCTGCCCAATATCTGTGTGCTCGTAGGTTGAACATACGATGAACTTAGAACCCTATATCTTATGAAATTTCAGCTTTGAGGTACGTAGTTTAATGCGCCCACTGTAGGGTGCCGTCAGTGTCAGGATTAGTAAGGTTTCTGACATGTCAGGGCTGCTTTGTCACCCAAATGTGTGCCTGATATGACGTTTATGCTGGACATACCACACAAACTAAGCACATAAATCCCGTGTATAGCACTACATCAGGGTGACAAAGCACCACTGACCTGTCAGAAACCTTACTAATCCTTACACTGACGGCACCCTAGCCCACTGCCTTAGTAATTTCAGCCCTTATTTTGGCTTTACGGTGTCTTAACGTTGGCAAGGGATATATGCTATACAAATGTGTGAGCTGTTCGGTTTCAACTTGACATGCTGAATCCGATATGGAATGTAGGCGCAAGCAGCGTAGCCCCGGCTGCTCAATGCCCAAGAGCACAGGGTAAGTTTGTGTCTTGAGGCTTCTGTAGAGCAAGTTACATGATAATACACATTTTTATGTTAGCTGAGCCTCCTTTACACTTGAGCAAAAAAGAAGGAAATGCGAAGGAATGCATGTGATAAGGGTGACGTCCGGACTCCAGGGAGTGGGGGAACCCACTGCCGCGAAACGACCGAGGGAACACCAGGGCACCAGAGACTCAAGGTGTGACTCGCAGGTCAGGTGGCCAGTCCTGACATCAGTCGCAGCAGAGAATAGGTTGGGGAAAATATTTTATATAATCACCGGTTAAGCATTAACGACAGACATGAGGTGGTAGGAGAGTGCAAACGTGCAGAATTGTGAAAGAATCTATCACGTGCGGCCAAGTCTGGCCTATGTGCCTCCGTGTGCTACATCACACAGCTCTAGTTGTTGACCTTTTAGCCATCCAGGGGCCCTTACAACAGCTAGTTACGACTTGGAGAAAGTACCAAGGCAAATGTGCGGCGGAGGCTTATGTCAGGATAGCTGGTACTGTATAGCTCGGTAACCCGGCACAGTGTGATTCCCGGGGACCCCACGATCTCCACGTTTGGCCCATGTCTGAACCTTGCCCGAACCACGACGTCAAGGTGTAGCGTGTCGTAATTTTGTTTCCAAAATCTAGCCTGTCGCTCACAAGACGCAGCGCCCGAACGTTTATTTTCGATACGTCACGACATGAGCATTCCGAGTCTTCATGTTGCAGACGGCATAGCGACTATACAACTCAACCGGCCTACCTCTTTGAATGCCTTGACTAGAGATGGTATGCTCCCTCTGCTATCCATATGTGCTTATATTTATTATTATCGTAAAGACTACGAGTTTGTTTCCGAGGCACTGAGAAAGGTTGACAAAATGCCGGATGTTTTAGTAAGTTGCTCTTTTGCTACGTTGTGAGCGTCCTGACCGTGTGAGAAGTGTACTGTTGTCCAAGCGTCGGGTCGCTTTTTCTGCGCGTTAGTACCTATCGAGTCTAGTACTCAGAGATACTGAGTTGGGTTTAGAGGAACTGATGTTGGGGCGCGGCATGAACCTGCCGGGCAGGACTCGCCGCGTCGAAACGCACTTTCGTTCGGTACGTGTTCTTTATGGCTCGATCGCTCACTGCCATATTAACGAGGGATTGATAGGTATGCAGTCCAATACGGATATGAGTGATGCAGTGGGTGCACAGAGTTAGCAGGTGCTGCCAATACTAATCTAGTGGCCAATATTGCAGCTGTACAGTCATTCCAAGATCCTCGTAGCATTGCTGAATGGTCCTGCGATTGGCATCGCGGCTGGTAAATGTTTCAACTTATCTTATCGCGTCAAGGCTGAACCCCGCGTGATAGCAATGCTCGGTCACTTTGACTTTATCTACGCGATGCCCCAGGTAATTGTGCTCTCCACGATTTTCAGGGGCGTATTTGACTAAAAGGGTGGGGCAGGCGTGGATAGCTGTCCCATTTTCGTTCCTTGGACTTTCAGTCGAGCAAAATGCGTCCGTAACATTTGCAAACCGGATGGGGTTGGCAAAGGCGACTGAAGCCCTGCTCTGGGGCAAGAAAATAACAGCAGATGAGCTTGAGAAGAATGGGTTCATCAAGTGGGTCCCCCGCACAATTCATGCCGGTACCTTGACATTTGACCGCCAATTCAGTAAAATATTCTCAGCCGACGATACCGAGAGCTTTCACAAGGCAGCGCGCGAGTATCTTCTTGATCGCTTGGACGGGCTTGACCCCAGCGCTCTGCTCAGCACAAAGCGCATGATTCAGGTCCGTATCTCCTCAAACATTGCAAGTCTCGTGTCTCACCTTGTGCTTCCTGGGCTCTCCTGTGTTTGAATCGTAACTCGTGACTGCATTTGACACTGCACAGGCAGCGATTCATGAGAAGAACGACCCCCGGGCGACCAATCTGCGCGAGTCGTTTGCCCAGGCCGAGCGCTTTGCGGGTGGCGTCCCGGCACTCAGATTTGGGCAGCTCTCTCGGAAGGAGATTAAGCATCGGTTGTGAAACATGCGGTGTCAAACGATCAAGGTGAAGCGACATGTTTGTTTGAGGTGACCGTCTGCGCGTAACCTGTGTATCTAGTGACAGTGACAAGTAGAGCTAGACTGTAGCCCCTATTTTTAGCTCGTTTTAGATCGTTCAAGTCGCCGTCAGAGAAAATACACTAAACACTATGATTACCGAATCGTCGATTGCAACCAAGCGTATCGCTTAGCCGCTGAAAAGTGATCACCCGGTCTGATTTTTTTTTAAAAATAAAGGGTCTATATCGAGTAACTGGTGATAAGTTCCGGGGGTTCGGCTTGGCGAATGATATGCTCCGCATGGACTCTGCCCCCACTAGCGCGATAACCCACTCTTCTTGGACGATGCCTGCACGAGACCGACCTGGCTGTCGCTTCCTGCCCTGGGCGGTGCTTCTCCACAGCCGGTGTCATTCTGTTTAAATCCTGGGCTGCGTGTGCTGAACCTTCCCCATCTTCGCAGACCATGTCGTCCCCGCACCGAGATGAAAAGGTGCTCGACGCTGACGAAAAGGGCTCGCGCTCGCCGTCGGGTGTTCATACCCTTGAGCAGGCTGTCTTTACTAATGCCGAGGGCCTGCCGGTCGACGAGGACCATGAGCTCACGCTTCACCGTGGCCTCAAAGGTTAGTCCTAGTCTGCAGCGGCCTTGGAGCGTCGCCCTGACATGACGACACACAGCTCGCCAGATTTCCATGATCGCGCTTGGAGGCGCCGTTGGAACCGGTCTTATCATTGGCTCGGGTACTGCTTTGCGTCGAGGAGGACCGCTGGGTCTCCTTCTGGGTTATAGCTTTGTGGGGTACGTACTCTGACGATGCCGTGATTTATGGAAGCTTATTCAATGAACTATTTAGATTCGTATGTTACATGGTCATGACTAGCTTGGGCGAGATGGCGGCGTATCTCCCCCACAAAAAATGAGTACCTTGATCGTAGTGTTTTACAAGGCAACTAACTCGTGTTGGGACTTTACGGGCTTTAGCGGTTATGCCACACGATTTGCGGATCCTGCTCTTGGCTTTGCTCTGGGATGGAACTACCTGATGAAGTACCTTATCGTCACACCCAACAACATCAACGCTGCGGGAGTCGTCATCCGGTATTGGGATGTTCATGGCAAGGTTCATATTGCGGTGTGGATGGTCATCTTGATCGCGCTCAGTAAGGGCTTTCAGCTTTCAACGCGATGGTTCAATTGACCAGGGTCGCTCGCAGTCTTCTTCGTCAACCTGTTGGGAGTTCGAGTGTTCGGCGAACTCGAGTTTTGGCTGTCCAGCATCAAAGTCATAGCGCTGATCGGGCTCATCCTCATGGGTATTATTATTGGTGAGCTATGCCCGACCGACCGTTCACAGCCCACTCACATCTCTGTCTAGACCTCGGTGGCAACCCTCGGCACGACCGCATTGGATTCCGGTACTGGGATCCCGATAACATTGCCAACGCGCCCATGGGCACATACAAGGAGCCCGGCTCCCTGGGTGTCTTCCTCGGTAAGCGTATTCATATGACAAGCGAGCTCCGGCCACATGTGCTCATGTCTGTCACGAATCCAGGCTTCTGGGCGGTTATGGTCAATGCATTGTGTAAGTGTTCTCGGCTCGGAGTGCTAATTCGCGTTACTCACTATTATTCGTTTTAGTCGCATACATGGGCACTGAGTTGATTGGTGTCACTGTTGGTGAGGCCCAGAACCCACGCAAGAACATCCCCAAGGCCATCAAGCGAAGTAAGTGGTTCTTTTGAAGTTTTTGCAGCGTGTGCTCACCACTTCGTTGCGCAGCGTTCTGGCGAATCCTTGTGTTCTAGTACGTGAATATCGTGATCCGCTGTGCACCCACATGCTGAGTGAAGTTTGCAATCTAGCATTGGTGGTGTATTCGTTATTGGTCTCATTGTTCCTTCAACGGATCAGAGCCTGTTCGTCGCTACCTCCGCCAAGACCGGTGCCGCCGCATCTCCGTTTGTCGTTGCGGCCAACCTGGTTCACATCCGAGTACTCCCACATATCATCAGTGAGTGTCTAGCCGAGTCTCGTTAGTGCCTGAGCTCATCGGCTGCACCCCTAGATGCGGTCATCCTTATCTTTGTTATGAGCGCGGCCAACTCGGATCTATACATTGGTTCGCGTACCCTATTTGCGCTCGCAGCAGAAGGCAAGGCGCCAAGGATTTTCAAGCGTGTGAACCGCATGGGTGTACCTTGTAAGCATTTCTCTCGGCATCGTCGTACTTGGCGAGTATTGACCATCAACTCACTAGGGCCGGCACTGTTGTTCTGCACGGCGTTTTGCTTCCTCACTTTCCTTAATGTGAAAAAGTCGGGAGCTACCGTGTTCACGTATTTCGTCAACTTGGTCACTTTCTTTGGTGCAACCACTTGGATGTGCATTGTTTATACCCATATCCGCTTCATGAAGGCGCTCAAGGTCCAAGGTATCAGCCGGGACTCTCTACCGTACAAGGTGGGTG
>WSLM01000567.1:0-14775 GCA_019677335.1 Ceratobasidium sp. UAMH 11750 | reverse complement strand
CACTTCCAACTAAGTTCTTAGCCACTTGCAAATAGTGAGTATGATACTTGAATACTTTTACAGATTGAACGCGATAGATGATTAGGCTGCGATATGCACACAAAGCGAATCAGACCGCAGCAAGTTTCGCGCTGCCGTTTCGCAGTCGCAGAATAGTACTTGGCTGGTGAAGAGCATGGGTGTTGCAGCCGTGCTAGATCATCTGTGGAAGGGAGCTGCTGCGAATGGTGCGCCAGTTACTTGGGAGGACTACATTACTTCGAGGAAGGCTACAATCAAAATTGGCGTGTAGATGTATTTCGACTAGTATATTGGTATTTTATGGTGTATCATACGATCTGCAACGAGATTGTGTTGCTTGAATGTCAAATCGAGCTTAAAGCATGCTAGTCACCACTATAACTTATCCTTTTAGTTGGATTGCATAGCCTTCATGTAATATGCAGTTCTAATGAGAATGCCCGATAAAATACTCATAATATCCTTCCCATGAGCCCCAGCGTTCCTGCGTCACATAACTCATGTTAGGTTGATTCGTGACTTGCGTAACCGGGATCCAAGAATCGACTGTTGGCGTGGCACTTTTGAAGACGAAGGCGCGCGAAACCGTTGCGAATTATATCTTGGGCTGCATCGATTCTAAAACACGCATACAGTCACGCACAAGTGCAGTTGAACAGCATTCCTTTTAAGGATATGGGTGTGCCTTGTAGCATGTTCCCCAAACATGGCAACACCTACCCTAGTGGCTGGATAATCAGGGACATCAGCTACCTAACTCCATTGTGACCCTATAAAAGCAGACGAGTGTGCATTACCGCCTCTTCCTACACTCTCACTCTTCCAGACGGTTAGCACAATTTAACACAAGCCCATGTCGATCTCGACCGAATGCTCGCCGGCCAATGAAGACTTTCGCCGCGGCGGCGACGTTGTACTTTGTTCCCTCGACGGTGTCAAGTTCTGCGTCCACAGCGTGGTGTTATCGCTCGCTTCTCCCGTCCTAGCCCATATGTTCCGTGATGCTACACAGCAGGCAATTATTAAATGTGCGGAGACCTCCGAAATGCTGAGCTTAATGCTCAAGTCTATATATCCCCGCTCACCGCCACCCATCCCGTCATTCGAAATACTAGAGCAGGGGCTCCATCTTGTGGACAAGTATCAACTCGAAGGAATGAAGCTGCGTCTGCTCAAGGAACTTTCTGTCAAGGGCTCACCCGTCTCGGTTTTCTCGGACCCACTCCGCGCTCTTGCCTTTCACTGGGGGATGGAGACATCCCAAATTCCGGTATGAAATTACCTAACGAAAATAGACCGATTTCAGGTGGTTCTAGCCTGCTAAACTCCGTGATTGGGGGCAGAAGTTGGGGTGTCCTGGTGTGGCAGTGCTGTGGAGCTATATTTTAGGTGATGTCATACCAAAACAACTGACTGAATTTAGGCGCCGGGCTCGCGTTTTAATAACATTCATGGGCTGTTTTTGGGGTTAAACATCCCAAATCCCAAAATAGTCAAGTTTCAACCCAAATTTTGCTATGTTTGCTTCCCACAGTGATTTGCTACGACCCATGACCTTGCGGACGAAGCCGCGCTCGCTGCTTCCGTTGCTTCTGAGTCTTATGACTTTCATAAGCCAGAAAACTTGGTTAAATTTGCTAAAACGATGCCATCCATCGCTCCTATTGTTAAAATGATCGGAATACCCTCGGCCCGAACATCCATCTTGGTCGATGTGCTGTTTCAGTTTCATCGGCCACCTATGATGCTTTCCCAAGAGGAGTGCTATTCGCTTCTGTGTGGAATATGTGATAAAATCTACTACAACAAAGCTCGATATTGTGCACCAGAGTGGCAGGCTCGGTGGGCGTACTGGGTTTTTCAGGAATTGAATACTCGAAGGATATCTGATGCTGGCGAAGTGTTTACGGTGGAATTCTTCAAGCTTGCCATGTATAAAGGCGATGTACAACTCCGGGATGATGTCTGCGAATGTCATCAGAGGATATACAGGCGCAAGGACGGTTTTGAGGTGTGGACTGCTGGAGTTCGTGAGGGTCTTGTGAATCAATTGAAGGCCCTGGATCCTCTTGATGCCATTGCTTAATGTTAGTCCGGTTTTCCAACGCAATTGGGTATTGTGCTTACCGTTGATTCATAGGGCGCCTTTCTAGTGTTAGTTTCTACTTGTAGCTCCCACACCTTTCCTCTCATATGTTCCTCGGGCTGGTGCTTGTTTCTTTTGAGAACTTGTCGTTGCGTATGTTGATATATATTGAATAAATTGAGCTGTGCATTTACATTTTTGATAGCCTCCCATACTCTGCTTTAGTCGTTGGAACAATGGTTTGCGCTTTCGGCGCTAAATCTTTTGATCGGCTCCGACCATGAGAACAGCTGCTATAAATTGCAGACACGGTTTCTCCACTAGCAATATTATGCGTATAATGTCGTTGAGATATGCTGAATCATCGAGGATTGTTAAGGTTAAGACGGAGTATAGCATTAGTTTTGGATTCTACGGGCGTGCGCAATATTTTGCAAACGCCTCTAAAGGAGGATTGATCGGCGGCCCGTGTAGGTTGCCACTGCACGTGACGTCATCGCATGTCAAAGACCCTGTCGGCGCGCTAGTGATCGAGTCACGGTTACCCTGGGATCTTTTTGCTTGCTTCCTCCATCCTCCATTGCGTGTTGTGTTATATGCGCCGATATATCGACCTATTTTGTTTCTGACTCAAGTCCGACGGTCTCGGCCAACGTAGCCGCTCCATCAAATCTTTGCATCTTACGCCACTTGCGTCGCTTGTAACCAGCAAGCCCCCAAACCCCACCTCCAGCCTTATCTCCCTTTCTGTAAAGTCAGACTAATGGCAAATCTACTCGCAGACGAAACTCTAGGCTCACTCACTAGCAAAGACTTTGGTAGTGGTGGCGACATTACTCTTCGTTCTCTTGATGGCGCCGATTTTAGAGTGCACTCGGTGATACTATCACTAGCATCACCAGTTATAGCCGATATGTTTCGGCTTGGTGCTCAGCAAGCTGTCATTAACGTGGCGGAGACATCGGACATGCTCAGCTTGCTGCTCAACTTTATCTATCCTCGCCCGCCACCACCGGTTCCATCGTTCGAGGTGCTGGAACAAGGGCTACATCTTGCCGACAAATATCAACTCGAGGGGATGAAATTGCATCTACGCGAGAGACTGTCACTCAAATCCTTACCTGTATCGGTGTATTCCGATCCCTTACGTGCTCTAGCCTTTGCCTGCGCTCATGGGCTAATCGACGAGGCTAAGCTTGCTGCCTCTGTGGCCTTCGAATCTTACGATTTCCGCAAAGTAGACGACTTACTGAAGCTTTGTAAAGGGATGCCATCTATCGCGCCAATTGTGAAGATGATCGGGATGTCCTCGGCTCGAACAGCAATATTAAATAGCGTCTTATTTCAGTTTCACCAACGTCCCATGGCGCTAGTAACGGACTCCAAACACTTTCTGTGCAACACATGCCAAGACCAGTACCTCAACCGCCCACGGTATAGTGCTCCCGAGTGGCAGACTCGGTGGGCACACTGGGTCTTTAAAGAGTTAGAAACCCGCCCGATTGCTCAGTGCGACGATGTCTTCACTGTCGAATTCCTCAAATTGGCTATGTGCAAAGGGGCAGTCCCGGTTTCGAGCAATATCTGCGGATGTCACACGAAGATCTATAGCCACAGGTGTTACTTTGAAAAATGGACGGCGGAGGTTCGCGAATGCCTTGCGAACCGGTTGAAAGCCTTGGGTCCTCTAGATGAGGTTGCCTGAATGAGGTGAATTCGTTCTTTTGGTCTTCATTATTGGCGGGTGATGCTTACTTTCCGAACAAAGCCTATGAGCAGCTATTCTGGGTGTTACAGCCATATTTGCTCTTGAAGTGCATTACCCAAGAGAATTGTCGCATTTATTCCGCCACCTCAGTATTGTTCTTCTTAATTGTATACGGCAGCATCTCGTGGCCATTCCCTGTGTCCCATGTTTCTGACAGAAGTATCTTGAACGTAAATTGAAATTGACAGCGTTGCTCAGGAGACTCCCGGAAAATCATTGCAGCGTTCGAGACTTGTACATAAAAATGGGCGAAGGGGCATGAAAATGATTAACTACGAATGACACATGACTTATTGTCACTTGAGCCTCGGACTGAGATAGGAACGAAACATGAGGGATTCGAGAAACATAATCAACGAATCTAGCCAACCCTAAACTATGCGCATATACCCACAGAAACTTCAGTTCGACCGATAGAATATTATTCCATGTGTCTCGATTCAAATGTGCCAGTACAACCTAGGTTTTTCAAATGCGGCAGCGCTTATGTTTGGTGGCTTATCAAATTGACAGCATCTGGTGTCACGCGCAGGAGCTAACTTCACCACCATCTTACAGACTTTGTTTCTGCTCCCCTTCAACATCAGCTGCACTCTCCTACAATCCTCGTCATGCCAACTCCACCCCAGCAGCAAACTCAAGCACAGAACGAAGGCTTCAGTAGTGGCGGCGATCTAACCCTACGTTCTCTTGATGGCGTCGATTTTAGTGTTCACTCTATTGTTCTGTCAATCGCCTCTCCCGTCCTGGCGGATATGTTTTGCATTGGCACCCAGAAGACCACTGTGGATGTTGCGGAAAGCTCGGAAATGTTGAGCCTCATGCTGAACTTTATCTACCCTCGACCACCACCCCAGATCTCCTCGTTTGATACCTTGGAAACGGCCATTCACATTGCAGATAAATATCAGCTAGAAGGCATGAAACATCGCTTGCGCGAGAAACTTCTGCTTAAAGGCTCTCCTGTGTCTGTTTTCTCCGACCCTTTGCACGCCCTAGCGTTCGCCTCGGTCCATGGTCTCGCAGAGGAAGCTAAACTTGCAGCCTCGCTCGCATGCGAGTCACACGATTTTCACAAGGTAGATGACTTGATGAAACTCATTAATGCAATGCCGCCGATAGTTGCTCCTGTTGTGAAGATGATTGGGGTACCCTCGGCCCGAATAGTCATTTTAATCGACGTGTTATTTCAATTTCATCGGCAGCCAATGGCACTCATGGGAGACAATTGCAATCACTTCATGTGTTCAGTCTGCGACAAGGTGTACCTCGACTGCGCGCGGTACGGCGCGCCTGAATGGCAGGCTCGATGGGCACACTGGGTATTTCAGGAGCTGAAGACGCGCCCGATTTCACGGTGCGACGACCTTTTTACTGCCGAGTTCCTCGTTTTGGCCATGAACCGAGGCGATGTGGAACTACCTAGTAAAACCTGTGGTTGCCATAACCGGATACGGGATTCTAGGTTCAAACCTTACTTTGAGATATGGGCAGCTGGTGTTCGCGCCTGTCTTATTGATCGCTTAACATGTTTGGACCAGTTTAACGAGATTAATGCGTCAGGTTAGTTTTAGTGATTGCTTTCGGTGGTCTCTCTGACTTGCATTTACATGCAGACTGATTATCACGTACTGTTACAATCGTATCGGGACAATCTCTATACATTGGCTTCAACCCAAATTTCATGGCTGTTTCAATACATGCGGCGTCTCGCCACCAATCAGTGGCCACTTGGTCTATGAACTAGACGGTATCCTGGCCTCAGGTTCTGGGAAATTTTAACGCAAGGAACAAACGTACGTGCGCCCTGATACATCGCAGCTTGCGGGGGTGCAGGAGGGGGATACTCTGTCTCAAGAGGGGTGCGGAGCCTCAAGGTCAGGTGATCGCTCCTGAACTATTACACTCGCCTGACTTCGATCGCCGCGTGCTGTCGTGCCTTTCTACCCAAGATTATACGTAGCTCCGAGCTGCCTGTTTTTTGACTTAACTACACAGACGTTAGCGCGCGCCCAATATTTGTCCCGTGTCGCGAGGCAAACAAGCTCACGTGATAAATGATGACTTTGCTTCGCCGACCACTGCGCGACCAACACTGGATAACCCTAAATCTCTCGATTCAAGTGAACGACAAGACAAAATCAATAGCCTCTCACTGACGAATAACTTAGGAATTTTTGGAACGCCGCGTGCTTGGCCCAGACTACCCGCACATCCAGCATCGCCGGCTTCCGGATTTTGGTCAATTGAATGGCATTCGGAGCTTCGGTCTCATTCAACTCGACCGCAACGGTAATCGAGGGCGGAATGGCTAAAAATGGTCTCAGGGAGGGGGGTCTGTTGGACCAAGAGGCACGACTCTATGCAAAGGGATGAACGCTCGCCGACCATCGGACAAGCGGAGTGTAAATGTGCTGCGGGGTATCTTCTATCTGGCAGAGGGCTAGGGTATATAATACGTGGCTGGGGCGACCGTCGCCCTCCAGCCGCGATTGCCTAACAGCCTCGGCAGCTCAAGGCCTCGTAGCTTGGCGACTTTTGTAAATTCCACATTGTCTACTCGCTCATTCCCTCCTGACTAGCGGATAGGTCGTTGTAGAGGTACCATCCATCGTTGAGCTCTCCCGTGTGATGCTCGGAGAGCTGCGACGCGCCTCGATCCGGGGACCGCCGCCACTCTCTACCGTGAGCGCACGTTTATGGAGCCTGGTTGGAGTGAGCACAGTCTGCGGGGCCAGACGCGTTGTGGGGCGGCCGTCCGCTACTCCAAGTGAGTAGTTGTCGCGCCTTGATCCGGAGATTACCGGCGCGCTCTTCCGTGAGCGCACGATTATCCAGCGGCCTGGTTGGGATGCACGGAGTCTGCAGAGACAGGTGTCGTGAGACGACTGTTCGCTAATGGATAGAAGCTGCCTTGTAGCGGACGGGCGCCTTGGTCCCTCGGGTTGCCGCTGGGAGCCACCAGTTTGTCCCCTTTCTTCTGGGACGCTGCAGTGTTGGGCTCTCAAGACAGCTAGTTCTACCCAATGTTTCCCTCCCCCCTCTCCTCGCGAGAGGCCTTCTCTTTTTCTTTTATTTTCTTTTTAGTCCGAGACACTCGTTCTTTCAAAGAACATGTCGTGCTACCACTCGATAATGTCGCGGGAATTGGTTTGCGTTTGGATTCACCCATTGTCAGACTGAAAGGGAGTTGAAGCCCTGCACGACTTGCAGTCCAGCTCGAGAGCACATTGCTCCCTCAAATACGATTTTTGAACAGAGATTTACTTTTAGGTGTATTTACAAACGAGCAAAACAAGGGTGTGGTTCATGAGACGAGGTAGAATCACTGATCAGACATTGACTCCTGAATCGGGCAGGTGCAAACTGAAAGTAGCGCCAGGCGCTCATACCTCAGCAATGCATGCCCTCATGATCATACCCGAACAACCATCGATCAAGGCCTGACTTGAATATCCACAATTCAGCTCAAGTAAATGAGATCGAAAACTCCATGCCGGGTTGGCAGTCAGCAGGCCTGACATGAGCAACCCTCCACTTCGGCCTCCACCTCCACCTCCACTTCTAATTACTAAGCGACTTTAAGTAAAAAAGATTCAATTTGCCCCTAGGGTATCAGACCATACCCCCCGGAGAGTATAAGATGGTGAGAGCACTGGGCCACCCTCCATCCGCTCATCACCCAATCTATCCAAGCTCTCAACATCTGTATTTTGCCTGCACCCATGGCATCGGTTAGGAGGGTTGCCGTTACGGGGGCGACTGGATTCGTTGGATTCCCTGTTGCCGATGCTCTAGTGAGCGCTGGAGTTTTTGACGTAGTCGTCCTAGTAAGAACCGCATCTGTGAGTATTGTTTTATTTCTTCACGACAATCCCATGGACTCGCCTTTTATCTAGCTCGACAACCCGCGCGTTCAAGGACTTAAAGCACGCGGCGCCGAAGTTCATGGCGTGTCTTATGATGATGAAGCTCAACTCACGGCTGTACTAGAGGGGGTCGAGGCGGTCGTTTCAACTCTGAGTTGGACTTCAACGGAAGCGCAGGTTAGTTCCCCACATTATCTGTGTATTTCATGGAACTCACGAGGTTCGTCCAGGCGCCTTTAGTCAAGGCTTCCGCATTGAATGGTGTAAAATTGTTCTTCCCCAGCGAGTTTGCTCTGGTAAGCTATCTCCTAAAGTTATCGGGTTTCAGACATTGACACATATGGGTGAACAGGAACTAGCGACAGATACGCACTCGAACACATCCAAGTTGAAAAGAGAAGTATCGGCAATGGCCAAGGAGAACGGGCTCCAAATCGTACGCATCTTCAACGGACTGTTCCCCGAATGGTACACTTCGGACGAGTAAGAAGATTTCCCAACTTTGCGAGCCGAATGTACTTAACTTAGCTCAGGTTCTCCGCCTTCTTTGGATTCCGACCCAAGGAAAACAAAATACTGATTTATGGGTCAGGCGATGAAAAGAACTCGTGGACTAGCATATACGATGTTGCTCGGTAAGTAAAGGGCTATGTGTTCCCGAGATGAAGGGACTAACGCATATCCATTAGATTTGTGGCATACATCTTGGGAAACGTGCCTGTCTCTCAGCTTGCCAACCAAAATCTCCGCATCGAAGGCGACGCAAAGTCGTTCAACGAATTTGCAGCCTTGTGGGAGGAAAAGTATAAGGTATGGCTACCATTATAACAAAAGTGGCTCGGTTCTAAACTCACCCGACCCGGCGAACGCAGGTCAAACTCGAAAGAACCCACAAGCCGATCTCAGAGTTGGATGATCGAATCGCCAAAGATCCCACGGACCATGAAGCGGCGATTGCTCGGGAGATGTTCTCGGGCCGTGCAGCTCAAGGGCCGGTGGCGAACGGGTTGTATCCAGAGTGGAGTCCGAAGTCGGTGGAGGACGCCATATAATCAATTATCACTGTTTTTAGTCGTAGGATAGATTGGCACAACAACGAACGATTGATTTAAAGTTTTGCCATTTTAGAACTGCTGTCACGTCAGCTCGCAAAGCATTGCAGCGGTAAATCACGTCACTTGTCAATATGTATTTGTCCCAGAATTATCATGTTCAGCCTAGTTACATTAATCCAATGATTGGCGTTCTAGTGATCATACCTGCGGGGGCACCCATCGTCTAGTCTTGCACCTTCGAAACCGCCACAATCCTCTCAATCTCTTTATGAAACGAACTTTGAGACCAGCTCAACGAATTCATTAGGCCTCTTTACGAGTTAGAAGAAGGAAAAGAAAACGGAGAGCGTGGGATTACTTACTTTTCGGCATGTACTACCCATATCGGTGAACGGCGTGAGAGATAGTCTAATCAACGGATTGAAGCGCTTACCCCAGTGCCCCGCATCCAGAATCTCCAACTTCATGTTCGGAAAGTATTGCTCCATCACAGGGGTGTTTCGTCGATTTATGTATCTAAGGGGAACGGTAAGTTACGAGGGGAAGCGAGAAACGTGAGCCACATACTTGCTCTTGGCACCTTTTATGAATAGTACTGGTCCCTCCCATTTTTCTTGTCCAGGCGTATGAGGAAAATCACCGATTCCGTCGATTCCGTTGGCGATTATCGAGAGGGGAATACGAAAGCGCAAAGGCTCGCCCTTGGCTGGTGCAACGAGATTGTGGAGCAGAAACGCTCTGATTGATGGATCCTGTGGTTGGAATGATAAACTTATGATTGAACACGATGTGAGATAGTACTTACCGGCTCGTACTTTTTCAAAATTTCCTCTCCTTCTTTCTTGGTCATCACTTGCGCCGCGTTAATCTCCTCCATGGCGTTAATGTAGTTTCTGAATTCTGGGCTGATAGGTCCGACTGCGGGAGATATGTCTACGACGACGAGATGAGAGAGGAGATCCTTTGGGAGGGCCGGATCAAGAGCGAACGCCATAACGACTTTCCCACCCCTGTGGCCAACCAATAAGCATACCGAACGGCCCAAATGGTACATGTTGAGATAGAACTTACAAAGAGTGGCCAATTAGCGATATCTTAGAGAGTGATTTCGATTGGCAAAAATGAAGAATATCATCCGCTAAAGATGTATAGTCCATAGCCTCGGCATGGGGTGACTCCCCGTGGTTCCTCAAATCCTGCCAAAATAATTAGCAGAAAGCACAGA
Organism: Ceratobasidium sp. UAMH 11750; assembly: GCA_019677335.1. Classification (NCBI taxonomy): domain Eukaryota; kingdom Fungi; phylum Basidiomycota; class Agaricomycetes; order Cantharellales; family Ceratobasidiaceae; genus Ceratobasidium; species Ceratobasidium sp. UAMH 11750. The sequence continues at coordinate 4,751 of WSLM01000567.1, read as the reverse complement.
GAGACAGATGCGGGACGGCTCAGATTCTTACCACGGTGTAGACAGGCCTCCCCAGGTTACGAGCGAACGCTTTTGATAAAGATCGCCAGTTTTGTTTTGATCCACTGTCGCCCGTCTTTAACAAGACTGATTGGCTGAAAGAAGAAGAGTTTCTCACTAGAGACCGTGAACAATAAGCATAGGAGAATCGGACTTGAGCTCAGGAGGGTCGACTTTCTCGTAGGCGAGTTTGACGGGAGAACTAGAAACGGTCGCAAGTGCTCGAGTACTCGTGACGTAGGATTGAGCTGGGGCCAAGATGCGTCTTAAAGACTGGAGACGGCGAAGACTAGCCATTTTCCGCTAGGTGTTAGGGCCTGCTGGGAAGCGGGGACGGAGGACTGAAGGTTAGATGTGAAAGTTCACAACAGGCTAATTGGAAATCTAATCTAATCGCAAGGTCACGTGATGTCCTTCGACGCGTCACTTCGCTCTTAATCCACCACCACCGTCGACCCGAGTGATGTCTTTGTCAATCCACAACGCAGCACTTCAGAGTGAGTCAAATCATTAAGCTCAGACCACTCAGTAACTTATTTATATCCCCAGATCAAGCATCCCTCGTTCGGTCTTTATTGATAGCGGAGCCCAAGTTGTTGGATGCAAAGGATGCGGTGAGTGGCAAAGATAAACTGATTTGAGGATCGGACTATAAGAATTAGTAAACTCTACTCTAGGACGAGCGTACGCCTCTACATTGGGCGGCTTCATCCGGGGCAATTGAAATTGTGCAAGACCTTATATCACGGAAAGGGGCAATCGACCCCAAAGACAATTCAGGATGGACTCCTCTGATGATCGCGGGTAAGGTCTTATTTCATGCTGTAGTGTAGCTCGTCATTGACTTCATCTCAGTTAGCGCTGGCCATGAGAACATAGTGCAGGAGCTGCTCGGAGCCGGCGCAGCTGCGGGTGCCACTAATGACAAGGGCCTAACGCCATTGTGAGTTCTACTTATTTATCGAAGACACATGCAACCTAAGCCTCACAAATTATATGTTTCGATCAGGCATTATGCTGCGTCGAAAGGTCGAGTAGATGTATGGCTCTGTTCAATCTGTTGGTTGAATTCGATCTAACAAACTGCCCAGGTTGGCAAATTGCTAATTGCAAGGGGGGCCGACGTGAGTCCCCACGAAATACGAATACGCTCGCAAAAAATTGACAAATTTCTGCGGACCTAGATCAACGCCAAGGATAGGGCTGGTCAACATCCTCTGTATGCGTTTGCTCTCACCGCGTGAAATCTCGCTGATCAAGTCAATCAGGCATCGAGCTGCCTCTGCCGGCCATGACGCGTTCTTGACGATATTGTTGGACCCTCCGGAAGGTCGTCCCAAGACACGATTGAACACTGGTGATCGGCTAGGTAGGTATCTTGTATATCCCTGTTGTATTATTGGCCTGATCGTTTCACCTAGGCAACACACCGCTTCACCTTGCACTGGACTCGGCGCATGCTGCTGCAGCGGTCGTTCTCATCGAGGCTGGCGCGGATCGATCTAGGGTGAGCCTATACTTCCCGTGCCCAGATCGGACGCTCAATGTTTTCCAGTTGAACACAGATGGACAAGCACCCGAGGAAATCGAGGGAGTAGGAGGGCAAGAACAAAAACGAGCTCGAGAATATATCATTCAACGATGTGGGCCCGCTTGATAGCCGGACGTTACAAAGCATGCATATATTCGGCTTGTATCTCAAACATACATATGTAATCATCTAGGTTACAACTGGGTGATGTCGCAGCCACAATCGTTTGGTTTACCCATAACAGAGCTCGAATTAGCGCAGTGACTTTTAATCGGGAAGTGCGACGAGGTTGAGAGGCCTCTACCACAAGGACGGAGCGGGAGAAGATCAATGTGGCCGTCTGGATAGGCATTGGAAGTATATGAAAACGCTCGACATGGGCCTAATTGGTGAGGTTTTCTAACGATTCGCGTTCGAAGCGGGGGGAACGTCATCGGTGAGTGTATCACGGCTTGGGCATGGTTCCATTGTCCATAGACCGCCGCGAAAGCACCGCACGGAAATCGCCCTAGCACCCCTTTCGGAAAGCTTGAAAATTCTCCTTATTGTGGGCGCGCTCTTAGCTACATTTCTGTGAACAGACAGAAGGATGGACATGTGCCGCTCACGGTTGCGTTCCATCCCGCACATGTCATTCGCGGTAAGGCACGGCAGACCCAGTATACCCCATCGGTATTGACTTTGCGTACGCATAGAAAGTTGTAGAAAGTGCGATGGAGTGGCTCACGGAGGTTCGACGGGGATTGGGCTGACGGTGACGGAAATTGGGAGTTCGGGTTCGGCGCTTGTAAAGAGTGGCCAATCAGGGTCCTTGGGACACGGTGGCACAATTCTACCACCCAAGGGTGCCAGGCTCCACGGTCAGCGACTAAAGATATTCTTTCGTGCTCACTACTTTGCTTCATTTCTAGGCTAGAAATCCTATATAGGTCTCGCATACATCCTCTTTGCTCTTGATTTGCCGTCACTCATCCCAGCACGCGATGACCAGGAAGGTCCATATGCGCGTTCCAGGGAGGCCGAATAGTCTCATCCCGTGGTTATAAATACAATAATCGGGCATATAGTCATTGGAGTCTAAAATACAGAGAAGCTGCGCATACACGAGGGTACATGCACCAGAAAGTTACAAACAACACGCTCAACGTCCAATATGTATATATGGAACCCATCGCTCAAATTCATCGTCCCCAATCTGCTGGCGCAGACAAGCAACTGCTTTGTGCAGTGCCATGGCCGCCTTCCCACTATCCGGTACACCACCCTCCAACAGACATTCGTAAACTTTGTCAGCAACTTTCGGCGCATCTGTATCGGAAATGGACCACATTGTGGCGATTACTGTTGGGAAGCCAATATTCAGCATCCCGGCAGCAAGATGGATAGACTCGTCCGGCAAATCAGAGTCTCCGGTCGCGGTCTGGCAGGCAGATAAGAACGCGAACTGAGCATTCTTGAGAGGGTTGCGACTGATCGTGTTGAGGTCAAGATCCGCGTCATGGAGATGGAACGCACTCTTTGTCGGGTCGGTCTTGTTTTGGGACGCATGACAAGCAAGATGCACCCAGCTGTGGTCTTGCATCGCTTGAAGCACAGCATCCGTGCATGCGCTTTCCTCGTCCAATCGCGTGAACGACAAGCCTTTAGCATGCTTTTGCACTCCATTGAGCTCATCCCTAGTTCCAGGAAGAGGGTTCAGCCTACGAATGGCCGACGCATGTCCAACTGCAAGAATGCCGGAGAACACCGCTGGCAACGAAGTATGTTTCTTGAGTGCGCTGACCGTAGGGGTATAAGACGATATTGCTAGGTTGGGGAGTATGGTACTAGGATCACTGTAGTCTCCAGCAGCGTGTAGTGGGAGGAAAGAAAGCGGACCAGTGGTGCACCATGTAATGTGTGGCAGATCGTCAACTGGCAAAATATGCTGGGCAAATGATGTTTGTAAGTCGGAGCTGCCAGTCAGATACCAGAGTTGGACATACCTTAATTCCAAGATGATCAAGCACCGGTTTGACAACATCGCTCCAAAGCAGCTCAAGGATGTCCTTGAAGGTGAGCTTGCGCCTGTCCGGCTTGATTCCACGCTGGCAGCCTCGACCAAGGAGACAACGTCCTAGTTCAGCACGTGCCTCCTTTGCCTTTTGGACTGAGAACTCGGTAAGTGGCACGTGTGTGATATCCCGAACACCGGCCTGTAGGATAAGAGCATCGCATCGGCGCTCGTGTACATTCACAAGCACGATTGTCTTGTCCTGAACCCAACTCATGATTTTGGACGCATTTGGTGGGCGAAGGAAGTCTTCTAGTCCGGGAAGGCGACGGGTATATTCTATCAGTTCCTCTCTCCTTTGAGCCAACCAGCGATGTTTCCGAGCCGTCTCGTGCGGAAGCTCTCCACCACAACCAGTCGAAGTCCCTGAAGACAAAGACATCGATGTATGTTCGAATTGGGTTGAGACGTAGTGTAGCTCCTCAGCCAAGTCTGGATGGTCTGTGTACAGCTCATCATACGGGGTGCGCAGCTGGAGTGTCTGACCCCACACAATGGAACGCCCTTGTTCCAGCCATTCCAAAGCCAAATCGTAGCGTGTCTGGGAGATTGCTGCAGTCGCTGCCTCAGTGGCTAAAATCCCAACTTGAGTAGTTGCTAGGCGGTCGTATCGGTCCTGGGCGGAAGATCCTAGCCAAACGACGTGAGGGAGGAGGGTCATGGAATTTGCGTATGCCTCAAGTGGAGGGAGGCCGCAGAGGGGAGATAATACGGCCCAGTTGCGTGATGCTCGGAACCTGATAGCTGGGGACCCGGTGACGACGAGAGCAGCCTGTTTATAATAGCTCAAAGCATCCAGGGCATCGGCAAGCAGATGGGAGCTCTGAAACATGGACCAATATACCAAGCCTAGCTGGCTGAGACAGCCTGTTTGGAGTAGGTGATCAACAGGAGCAGAATGTGACGCCCACATCAGGCAGCTAATCGCCCTGCTTGCATACTTGGGTTGTCCCAAATGCTCAAAAAGAGACTGGTATGAAACACCAAGGTTGCTCAGCATTGCTGGCTTGTCAGGGTGGCCATCTCGGGTCAGAAAGACTGCCTGCTCAAGGTAGCTGACTGATTTGTGTAGATCATCCAGCCTGCCAAGTTGCTCAAACAGAGACCGGTATGAAGCGCCAAGGTTGT
>WSLM01000566.1:0-14791 GCA_019677335.1 Ceratobasidium sp. UAMH 11750 | reverse complement strand
CCCCGGTGAGCATCCCGTATAAACGTGGACGGTTAACTCACAACTTTCCCTACTGGTCGCGCAGAGTAAAACAACCATGCTCTCCGTAGCATATTGTCTCACACCCACACAACCAATTTAATGTTCTTGCTCACGCTCACATCATAACACAGTGTAGAATATCTATACGGAATACAGGAGCCAGCTCATATTTCATTAAAGATTGTAGTAAAAATGATAGTATCGTTCAGAGTAACATGTACACCTACATGGGCTTCGGGCAAATAGCGATACCTGGCAATGCCTCACAGATAATGGCGCTCAGGAATCCCGGAATATCCGTCATGAAAAAATGAATCGCATGGGGGAGAAGACGGATGAGGTGAACAATCAAGCCTAGAACAAGACCAACCTATGTTCAATGCGTTAGACGCGTTCCCCTCAGCATTAGAACATACGTAACAGAGTACTTACCAACATGAATGCAACCGATACCATAAAACATCCCCACAAGCAAAATCGCCAAGCCACATACGTCACGCAAAATATCACGAGCGAGAATAGGTTGGGGTACTGGGTGGTGTTGCTCGATCCTTGAGATTCATAAGCCCGATAGGTCGATACCTGAGTGGGCATTGTTGTGGATGCCGTGCTGGATTGCCGGTTTGCTACGATCTCGAACAACTTGGGCCCGGGTAGATTGGGAGGATCGATCAACAGTACGACCAAGAATATCCACGCTGCCCCCTGTACATCAAAATAAGTATGCGCACCATAAAACTACAAGTGTGAATTACGTACCAGCACAATCCACGTGTCCCGGCTGTAAATAAGCTTCGACAACCGGGCAACCTTCTTTGACCACTTGGCACGAAGTTGGCGGGCAGACTCGGCCAACTTGGAGCGAGCCATTCGAGCGAGGAGACTGTTCTGCTCCTCCAATTCGGTAATTCCGACTTCGAAGAGAGGGTCGTCGCTGTTCTTTTGCAATCGAACTACAGAGGGTCAGACCCGAAACTCAAGCGAGGGATACTTTACAATGCACCATAATTTGACAGCGGAGAGGTTCGATCAAGGTAGCACTTGATCTGCGAGACCTGACCAGCCGTATCTGATAATCCCACAACCACCTTGTCATTGTATGTCTACTCAGCGTAATAAGAATCAAGCACGGTTATTAGAACGCCTTTCATACCGTCAAGGATCGGATCATCTCCTGAGGATCGTGTTCGATTGGAGCAAGTGAGCCGCTTTGCAGATCGACAATTGAAACCTTGCCGGTGGTGCTGCCCCTTAGGACAAGGTTGTTGGCCGCTAGAGCGATTGGGATGATTGGACGGTGTGCTGCTTGCTCGTGATTTGGGAGAACCTGACGTTGATGTACTACCGGTCCCCCCTTTTGCGACATCGGATAGATCACAAGGGAGTGATCAAGAGTAGCGATGGCGATGAATCCCCCGTCAGCCGAGAATGCAGCACTCCCGCTTTAGACAAAGTCAGCGAATCGAAACGAGGTCAAACAGTTGACATACATGCTACAGACGAGACCTTGCGCATCATAAGGTGTACTGTGATATTCACCTGGGGCGGTCCACGTGCTGCGTTGAGAGATTGGATTAGAAGGTAGCCGATATGCATGTCGCCTTACGTACCAAAACCCGGCTTTTGCGTGGCCAATGATCAATCGACGGTTCATGAGAGAATCGCCTACAAACCCCAGTGTTGTAACCGTCCCATGAGGCCCTTCGCACGGCTCGGAAATGGTGTCGATAATCTTCCATGTGCCCTCCGACCCGGACGGAGGTCGAGAGATTACCGTCGTTTTTCCTCCATATCCTACTGCTAGCATGTTACGAAGGGGATCCAAGGCGAGCGCAGTGATTGCAGCACCAAATGGCTTTAGTGGGATTGGGCGGATTGAAACTGGGGGCTTGCTCTGTAGAGATTGAGACGTTAGCTTAAGGTATCGTACAACGCCATGAAATCGACTAACGGCTGGACTAAACTCAACGGCAAGGAGTCTTCCGTCCGAGCAGCCGGCGTAGAGAAGGCTATCCGAATCCCACCGGAGAGCCATAACGTAGAATCGAGTTTGGAAATCCAATACGCCAATCAACTGGCCCGTCCGGAAATCAAGGAATACCAGGTTGCAGTCAAGCGAAGCAGAGGCGACCCATATGCCGCCTGGAGATATAGCAAGTGCGGTAAGGGTGTTCTTTTGGAACCGGGACTTAACAGTCCAAAGAGGTCGGAAGCGTTGAGTGGTTGGCGTGCCATGCGCAGCAGGGGTAGCCGAAGGCGAGGCGGAAGTCACAGACATAGCGAGAAGGGATATAATCGTTGTTAGCGAGAATAGCGATGCACGGTCAATGTGTCGAGGGAGGATGCGGGAGAGGGGAGAAGTTGATCCAGTTTTCTACCCTACGCACGAGGCTTTTGTGCAGACCGCGGACGAGAACAAAGCTAACGAGGCGTATGGCAGACATGGAAAGGAAAGCGCTGACGATTTTCCAGAGTTTCGGCCGGGAACGCTGATTAAAATTAGAGTTCCCCAACATTCGTACAAGACACAACATATCAGAATAACAAGATTTGCGTTAGATCAAGCAGGACACAAGTGGATGAGATACCTTGAGAATCTTGAGAATTAAATAACTTTGAGTCAGACGGTACAGCTCAAATGAAGACGGCCAAGATAAGTAATCGTTTGTCCTGTAGTGGAAGCGCCGAGGGAGTAGGTCACGTGTATGAACTCGTATGGGAAGATGCGCTTCCCCCTTACCAGATCTTTGTCTCGTAGGACAGCTTTCATGTTCTCTCCTGCTATACGTTCCGTGCGCGAAAAAATACTAGAACAGGTTCTGGAACTTCAGCCATCCGCTCAGCAACACAACGATGGGCTTGAGATCTCCGACCCATCGACGCTTACTGGGGACGAGGAAGCCATTTTCTATGAGCTACAGGAGCTGGAAGAAACATACGATATCTACTTCTCGGCACGATTTCAACCAAGCGCAGTCACGTTCATACCTAGCGAGTCATCTAGTCTTTCGAGTACTGGGGATCGTCAATCTGTCCTTTCTATGCTATCCCCAGGCGACCCAGAAACTCAACATGTTACGTACCGGCTCCGTGGGCTGCAAAGTATTCTCCCCCAACTTCATTCTATTGAATGCTCCCACGCTGGTCTGTTAGCTCAGCGCGACGACTTAATTGCCGTAACAAATTTCGAGATTAACCGGATGTTCTCAGATTTGTGGAGGGAGCGTGAGTTACAAACCTCAACTTCCGCTAGCGTATCAACGCAAGGAATCAGAAAGGTTGTTGCAGGTACGCAATACTAACTCGTTAGATCTACGTATTTAAAAGTTACAACCCCTATGTAGGAGACATATCGATCAATACTTATTCGTCTCCTCTCGTTACTTCCACCATTATCTTAACCGCCGTGATTCATGCAATCATGGGGGTAGCTCGAAACCATTGCAATTTCATTCTCTCCTCTCTTCGCGCCCTCATCGCCATGACTTCTAAACGACTGGAAGGCGGTATCGCTAGCCATATTCAGCAGCAGCTGAACGAAATTCCTACCACCTTGCCGACCGCACTCCATCGCCTGAACCTAGCGCCAAAGTTCGACATGTATGCATGCTGCCCAGAATGCTCGACATTATATTCCCTAGCTAATAACGAACGCACGCTGACGCCGGCTGTCTGTAACGCTCGGGACTTGGAAGGCAATGAATGCGGGGCTGTACTTGGGAAAATGTATCACAGGGGTGCTCGAGTCTGGCACAAACCGATCAGTCGATACAGCCATATGCGATTCGAGACCTGGATTAGCGAAATTCTTCAACGCCCCGGTATAGAAGATCTGTTGGAATCAACTCGTCCAAATCCTTGCCCTGGAACTAGCGCTACGGATGTCTGGGATGCTCCATATATGCGAGACTTTCTCAAATCTGCCGATCCTACTTTTATGAATCCTCCTGCCGGAGATCTCTCGCTTGTTATGATGCTACACTTTGATTTTTTCAACCCGTTCACTAATAAAACCTCTGGGAAAGTGCGAAGTGTTGGGTGTTTCTTTATGGTTTGTCTCAATCTTCCCCCTGAGGTTCGATACAACGCTTCGAACGCATACCTAGTGTCTATGGTGCCTGGTCCGAAGGAAGTGAAAGCTGAGCATCTTCACTCGTTTATCAAGCCCATTGTAGACGATATGCTCGAGATATTCTCTCCGGGAATCTGGGTGTCAAAAACCCATAAATATCCGCGCGGTCGCAGGGTTCGTGGAGCTATTGGCATCAAGAGTATGGATATTCCCGCTGCTCGTGGTGCCGGAGGATTCGCCACGCATGGCCATACCTGCCTCTGCCACCTATGTAGCGCCAAGCGCAGTGCTATCGATCGCCCTAGCCTTCAAATGTTCCAGCCACGTAACATGGTGGCCCATCGTCAGATCGTAGACCTTTGGCTGAGTGCTTCTTCCTTGGCTGATCGTCAACGAGTGTTTGACGAGTATGGGATCCGATACATTGATTGGCTGAGGTTCCCGTGGTGGAACCCATTCGAGAGTATCGTTATTGGGCCGATGCACTGGACAAAGAATGTCCTGGATAAACACCTGCGAAAAAACCTGAACTGGAGCTGGGATTTGCCCGCTGGCATCCCAGACAATCAGCCGAATCGCATTGATCCAATAACAACACTGGAATACGACTGGGGCACATGTGCATTCTTTTCCTTAAGCGAAGAAGACTTCAAGAAAGCTAAACTCACAGCGCCGCTGGTGCGCTACCTCTGCCGGCAACGCAAGATATTTGAGGCAGGGCTTAATTGTGAACGTCTCTTAGATGACCTCAACAATTGGGTAAGTAGGTTGGGGTAGCCGCACCTAAGCATATATACTGACTTCGCTCTCTAGCGTAAGGTCCATGGACTTCTTTCCGAGGATGGTAACATCACCAACAATGCGCTTCAGCTACGTGACCAACACTTCCCAGGACTCTCAGCCACGGCCGCGAAATCTCATTTTTATATCACCCGGCCTTCAGCTACGATCTCCTCAGTAATGCGAGAGTGCAGCAAAAATGATCTTGTAGATCTATGCCAAAAGTTGGGTTTGCCTGATTCAGGCCCGAAAGCAGAATTAGCGCCTCGTCTCCTAGCCTATTATGTATGTATATTTTTAAGTCTTTATTCGTCACGCTCATCCCATACGCTCGATAGGAGAATGTTCGAATACCTGACATGCCTGACGTAAACCTCTCCGGAAAAAAGGCAACAACGTATTCCTTTCTAGGAAAGGAGGTTTTGGCCGAAGTCAAGGCAGACATGACACGAACTCTTCTACCAAGTTGGCTAAAAACTCCTCCGTTAAATTTTGCTACTGCCAGCCACGGAAAGCTTCAAGCCGAGGAATTCAAAAGTCTAGCCTTGGTGTCTTTTACTATCACACTTGTTCGACTCTGGGGGCAACCAAACATGGCGCTCGACTTCTGCAACCGTTTGGAAAACTTTTTGCACTTGATGATCTCGGTTCGTGTTCTGGCTTTCCAATCAATAACCGAGTCGGACATCTTTGCCTTTGAGTTGCACTACATGCGATACATGGAACGCCTCAAGCTACTCTACCCGTCATGCACCATCGTTCCTGTGCACCACCTTGGACTTCATATACCACAGTTTCTACGCTCTCTCGGACCTAGTACTCGCTATAGTGAAAGCACCTGCGAGCAGTTCATAGGGATGTTCCAAAATATATCGACCAATTTCAAGTTTGGTACGTACCTGAGTCATCTTTATACTTTACGTCGCCAGAACCAACCCATTTTGCAGGCGATCTAGAGCTGACTCTTCATCGAGAGTTCGTAATGGCATCTCGTTTGAAGGGCATAATCGAGCAACCTAGCGTCACCGAATCACTGGAGGAGTTCGGACATGTGGTCGAAGACTTTCTGCGACAGCATATTCCTAGTCAATCTGGGTATATCTGGGAAACGGCCCGCAGCCGTGAGGTAATATCTGAACCCAACCCCCTTTATCGTTTGCTCTTAGCCTGGTCGGCCGCTCGTGGTGCTCCTGTGTGCTCAAAGAGCATATTTTCCTGCACAAGTATTCGTCTCGGGAACATAGTATATGCGCCTTATACGGCTTCGATCGGCAACAGCTGCGTCATGTTCACGCCAGATGCAAACGAACAGCCGATACCAGGACGGATCGAGAACATATTGGAGGATCCAGGGATGCAGGGCTTAACCAACAAACCTCGCATTATCCTAGTCATCCGTGCATTCTGTCCCCTCAGCCCTTGCGATTCTCTACGCGACCCATACTTAAACAATCCTATTATCGGTCGATCAGGAGCACAGCTTGCACAACTGTTCTACAATGTGTCTAGCGACAGTCTCCATCTGGTTGAACCAGGCGACATAATATCTCATGTTGCAGTATGCCAGTATGTCGACCCCGGAACTCCGGATCAACGGCTCTCTCAAGATTGCATCGTTGTTTTATCACTTGATCTGGTGAGTTACGTATTAATATCGTCAAGATACACCATCTGATTAAACGTAGAAACATGCGCGGTACAATTAGAGCCTACCGCCAAGACGTAGAGGACAGAGACAGTTTGTATATAGTCCAAATTGTTCCAGCAGTTTATATACTAGTTCGCCGATTAACGCGTGAATTTCCAAGGCGTAGATGTACAAAGTACTAGCGACAGTAGTAAACTTAGAGGTATGCGCGGTACAAGTAGAACCTCCTAAGTTGTATTTACACAGAGAAGCAACAAGTTCACACGCCGCACAGCAGCCCACTAATCATATCTGCGAATTCATCCGCACATTCGGTAAGGACCCCCACAATCGTTCCGCCGGCATGAAGAAACTACATTGAACCACGGAAATGGACTTTAGATATATGATTAACGGTGATGACATCCACTTACGATAACAGTGAGCGCTACGATAAGGCGGAGAAGGATATCAAACGACTGGGGGTGCTGGGTCACCGATACGTTAGTATATGAGATTCCTAAGACAGAGCTACCACTTACCGTAATGCAAAAGCCAGCAACCACAAACCAGAAGAAGGTAACGAGCGCTCTCTTGATCAAATTGAGAAGCCACTTGATCCAAGCCATCGGTCCAGCCTTGTTCACGACATCGTTTGTGGGCGCATCCAAAGGTATGAGTTGAAACTTGACACGGACCTCTCGCTCGTTAGTTGGAACGTGGATAGGGACATTGGTAGCGTTGACAGACGCGGCGCGGGTAGACGAGACACGGAACTCGCGAGAGGGTTGAGTGTAGGGTACGAGCTTCATGTTCGAGGGAGTGGCGCTAAGCTCTGGAGTCGGATTTGACATTTCGGTTTCGATGGACAAGTTTGTAGCGCTAAGAGGTAGAGGACAGGGACAGTTCGTCGGTTCGTGCATCTATAGTCCAAAAATTTCCAGTAGTTTATATACTAGTTTTTCGTTTAACGCGTGAGTCCCCGAGGCGTATACGCACAAAGTGCCAGCGACAGAAGGTGGCTTGGATGCGTACGGAGCATGCCGATGATGCATGCCGATGGTTTTGTGATCACGTGCCATTCAGCCTCTGTTCCCCTTGTTGGCCGCAATGCTCCTAACAGCACCTCTCTGCATCTCTCTGCATCTCTCTGCATCTCTCCGCAACTGCACGCCACTGCGGGCAGATTACTTCAGCTGGATGCAAATTGACGCACCTTGCATTTGATGGGATTTTTCCGCAATCGCCTGCAACCGTTGGGATTGATTAGGATGTCCCTTCGTCCCAGCTCAAGTTCGCGCATTTGCTCTGAGGGCTTTTACAATCACGCACCGTACGGCAACCAGGCGCAAATATCGTCTTCAACGTGCATCAGCATGGAGCTTCACTCCAATTGACGCACTTGATCTTGGGGAAGCCCTCCGCCTCCAACTTGTCCAAAGGCTCCCCTGTAACCCTCCAGTAGTGATATCTTGCGGTCTTTGTTTTGCCTTTCTTTCTCCTAGCGACCTTGGTCCGACCATCAGTCCAAACCGGATCGTCCAGAGAGCTAGCTTGCGCATAAATACCTCGGTAAGTGTTGTTTTACCTTTGCGTCTTCGTTATCGTAATTGATTCCTCTAATCTCGCTTGTCGCTTGTATTCGTATTCTATGGTGCGTCACAACGGAAGTCCCGCCCGCCAGTCGCCTCGGCGTTCTCCTCGACGCTCCTCTCGTCCGCCTTCACCTCCGCCACGGCCTCCTCAACAACCTGCAGCTCCCGCTCTCGGATTCCGTCCTCTACCTCCCGTGCAGTACGTGTTGTGTTTTTCTTTACTACGATTTTTCACCACATGCCGATGCTGATTAAACGTTCGGCATAGGCCTCAGGGGCAGCAAGTTGAACGGCCAGTTGAAGCGTACAACAATTCATCTCCTCGTAAAGTTAACACCGCGTAAGTTCTTTCGAGGGTGCTTCGATAATAGGCTAACAATTCCATTCAGACGTGCACAGTGTGGGCCGCTTTATTTTCGAACTGTTCCGGAACAGTTCAGCCCGTTCGTTAATCCCTTTGTCAATGATGCGATCTGGTCATTCACGCCACGAAGTGGCGTTGCTCGTACGTCTACGCTGGGTCGTAAGGTTGGCGATATTCATTGGTCGTATGCGGGTGGAGGAGGCGATGCAACCTTCTATGTTTGCGTTGCTTCTCTGAACCGGCTGAAGTGGGTCACGGTCGAACGAGGCTATCCTCACCCACTTTACCCGACGCATGTACTGTACCAGCGCGAAAAGACTGCCCCCCGTTGGATTCTGGCTCGAACCTTTCGTGCTTACGTTCGCATGTATGGCGTATGAGTGGTGCTTTTTTGTTTGTTACTTATATTTGTATGTTTCCGTTGACGGTGTGCAAATAGCTGGATATGTGACAAATTATGACATGGCTGGACTAGCACGTGAGCTTGAGCCCCCGCAAGGTGCAACCATCACTCGACCATTCTGCGACTGTCGCTCGACCTTTCCTCCTTAACGTTTAACGCCTTAATCAAATATTCTTTATGCTATGGGTCTCTACGCCACTCAGCAGGCGCATTATCAAACAAAGCCCCACTTGCGCCCGTCGACCACAAAAGCCTCTCTAAGCCCCATGGATGAGCTTATAATCTGCTTAGGGGGCCGGCCTTGCGCTATCCCCTCGAATCTCATTGTGTTGCAGGTCAACAAGCATCTCGTCTTGGTATTCTATTGCTCTTATATCAACCCTCTCTTGACTTGATTCCGGTTATGGCTACGACAGATCACAACCTTCAGGTGAGTCTCGTCTAGATACTCTGTCGGCAATCTACCAACTCATGCTTGTATACAAGTATGATGGCGATTCTCATATGGCTGACCAATCGTTAAACTTCCATGTACGCAAGTGTCCTATTCTGCGCTCTGGATATAACCAATTACCACAGACTCCGGGCCATGTACAACCCTCCGCTCCCCCTCCTGCCGGTCAGGACCCACATATTGTTACGCCCCCTGCTCCGCCGCATCTCTCGCAAGGGCCTCTGCCTGGTTTAGGGAACATGTCCTTCGGGGAGCATATTGCCCAACACGCGTCGACTCACCAGCCTTTTGTCGCCCCATCCACGTCGCCATTCGTTGTGCCACCAGTCGAGTCGGTCCCTCCAGCCCCATCTGTCCAATGGCAGCCCAACCCGCCTCCACAACCTTTGCATAACCAAGCCGTTCCACGGCGCCCAGCGCAACCTTCAAAGAGTAACTGTAATCCACCTCAAGCTCAGAGGTTTTCGGCACCTGCGATCAAAGCGCCTATGCCTGCGCGTTCTCGAGAGACCGAGGACGATGACAGCGAGTTCGGTCGTGCTGTGAGTACTTTAAATTTATTTATCTATTTCACCAACGCGGGGCATGATCTATTCTCTTAGAGAAAGCGTCTACGTGACGACCAATTTAAGCCCGTAGAGGGTCCTGCCCCAGCCGCGCAATCGTCTGTTCAGGCAAGCACCAGCACGGTAATATTCATTCATTTTGCCCGCTTAGACGTACCTGTTGAAATCTTCTCGATAGGCTAACGCAAATGCAGCCTTAGCTGAAGCGACACGTCAGCTAGCTCAGCCAAGAGATCCCGCCAATAGCTCTTCGGGTGGTCCTGCAAACACCCAGCAATCCAACCTGGGCGTGGCCAATCGCGACGATTTAGAGGGGGTCTGCCAATCGGAAAAGGACGAGATAATGCGAAATCTCTATGAGGGCAACATTGAGGATGAAAATGGCCCAGACATGGTAAGTGAACTTAGTTCTAAGACTTGAGCAGACTATTGAATCAGGCAAAATAGCGACAAATGTATCGCCTTGTTGAAAAGGTGTTCTTGAAACAAGATGCGATACTACGTGGTCTTCGTCAGCCGCGCTCCACTCCTAACGGCAGAAACGGCTCATCACAGCCTGAGAGTGGGCCGTCGCAACCTACCCACGGCCCAGGTCCAAGCGGCAACCGGCCCCTTCGCACTTCCCCTCACCAACCGCCTAAAAAGGTTAACTGGGACCAAACTGTCCCATCTACTGAGCCGGCTGGTCGCCAACCTCGTCTTGCTCGGAGGATATTAATTCAGGTAGGATTTTATATTTAACCTTGCGGCGTCGCTTGATTGCTTAACATCAACTGTTTTCGCATATACAGAAAGAGATACGTTTACTCATAATGCGTCTCCTCAAACTGAAGTCATATAATCCGCCTTTGCCACCCGCACCCGTCGATGCTCGTTTTCCAACCACAGATACCTTCGGAATTCGATGGGACGAGAAAGAACGGTCGATCTTCAATATGCTTGCGGCTAATGTAGTTGTGGAAGAGCTTTGCCGCGCCTGGCAGCATGACCGGCTCACGGCGTCCGAAAAAGAAGAGGTGCCGGACATGGTTCGGGAGCACATTCGATATCTGTGCCGAATCCACAACGACGCTCTCAAGCCCGATGCACCGACACTCAAGAAGGCGCAATTGAAGAGTGCAAGCGCTTCGTCTCGAAGGCAAACGGTAAGCTGATCTAGTTCTTGTGTGTTTGTATGTTGACATTAGATACCTTTCAAGCTTTACGAAAGTCGGTTAAAGGTTCTTGATCGATTCCCCGAAGCTCTTATGAAGCACCGCAACCTTATTATTCGGCTCGGCCTTCAGGGGACCAGCTCCGACGAAGAGGATCCCACTCAACGGAAGGTGTACCTGATCAAACGACACAAAGAGCTCTCCTCTAGGGTACAGGTTTTGAAGAGGTGCGTGCAAGTGCCAAACGCGCTGATATCTGGATACAAACTAACTTAGTTGTCATTAGTAAACTTGATCTCGTTTACAACTTATGGTTCAAAGGTCCGGGTTCTCGAGGGAGTCAGATGCACGTTCGCGTCCCTTCCGACAAGGTCAGCAAGCGCCCAATCAAGGTGGAAGGCCTCCCAATAACGTGTCTCAACCGTGCGTGGCTCCGTTCATTGAGTGTCCCGGAGCGCGAGTTCTATCACTTTGAGGGGCATCTGTACGATTACAGCTTCCCGGACGAGCTGTTGAATCGCAACGTGGGCCGCACACCAAATTCAATTGTTTTGAGCGAAGACGAGGCAGCCTGAGCATCGAGATATGGTTGGGAGACAATGTAGACGGCTGTTCTGTAATGATATATGGGACTTAATCTTATCATGTAATTGGCTCCTTGGGTTTCAATGAGCACTCGGTTGACAATACCCTTACTGCCTAAGCCGTTAAGCCTCTGGCATTTAGCGCTCTGCGCGTTGATGCTTTAGCTTATGTAAGATCCCTTGTGTGGCTCATAATCAACCGCCATCCCTTCGTCTTTGTTCGAGCACTGGCGCCCGTAATGGCTACGAGGCTTAATATGAGCCCCTTTACCAAGAGATTCCTTGCCCGACTTCCACCTACCACAGCACCTAGACGTCTGGCAGCTACCTCCGTTTAATTTTTTTTGTTTGCTTACTTGCGCACCGCACTATGTTCGACGATATCACAAGCTACCTCGATGCGTCTCTAAATCAGCCGGACATGCCACCCAATGCATTTGGAATGGACTGGTCCTTAGACCCAGGCGTTACGGTTCCATTGGATCCCAGCTCAGCCCCGCCAAACTCGACGACGCTTACCGAGCTGAACTTTATGTTCCCTGGGCTAGACCCAACAACCTCGCTGAATTGGATGTCTGAGCCATCTCAAGCTTTTGGGTTCGTCGTCCCAGTTTCATAAAATGGTTCGTTATCGCGTTATTGACATATTATTTGTATTATAGACCGTTGTACGATACCGCTGGTTACTCGGCCCCATCGCCGTTATCCTTGTCAGTGGCTGGGGATTATCCTGCACCCACTCCATCTCCGGGTTTGGGTTTTATCTCGGCCAATGAAATACCGGCCTCCTCTGTTCCATCGAATATCTCGGCTTATGCTTCACCGGCTCCATCTCATACCTCGGCCTATTCTTTGTCGGCTACTTCCTACGACCTACCAACTCCATCCTCGGTTCCCTCAACTCCCTCCTATGCTTCGCCATATGCTTCGCCATCCCATGCCGCACTGGTCTATAATCTGCCTAATAAACCCGCTCCGTACCGCCCCGGCCCGTCTTTGGGTCCCAATCGTGTCACTCGTATCAAACCGCGCACACCGTCCAAGCCTTACCTCAGGCTTCCGCCCACAGAGGCAAAAACGCGCACTAGGTACGGTTTCATAAGCTTCTCCGCAACCGCACCTTTAACCTTTATCCACCCAGGTCTTCCCTATGCCCATTAACCGATCCGAGTTATGACTGGTCCGCCCTTATATCCCCTACTCCTTGGTCGTCCAGCCGGGCGATAGGCGGTAACTCTACGCAAATCGGATGGGCAGAGGGGACCCCTGCTAGCCCAGCGGGTCACCCGTCGTCCAATCACGCGGCACAGACGACACAGACGACACAGACGGCACAGACAACAGCCCATCCCGCCGTCAACTCGACCTTCTCCTCCCCGGCTCCTTCTCTTCATGAACTTCAGGCGCTGACACCTTCAGCTGCTAGTGAAGCGCCTGCTGCGGGCTCTCCCGCCCCGTCATTGTCGTATCTGCAAGTTGAATCATCGCCTACCGCCCGATCTCCATCGCCTTCGTCATACGGCTTTGATATGGATGGCACTGGGGTTTCTTCCACAATCCTTGCTACACCGACTGGGCCGATATTTCCGGCGCTTATCTCGAAGGCTCCATCGGCGCCCCCACCCGCCCGCGTTCCCGCGTTGCCAGCACTAGCACTAGCACTAGCACCGACAGAAGTGTTAGCACCCACCTCTACGGTCGCCCCTGCGCCCACGTCCACTCCGGCTTTTCCGCCGACCGCTGGATCGACTCCCAGGGCGATCTTGGTGCCAAGTTCTATGCCAACCCCTATGCCAACCCCTATGCCAACCCCTAGACCAATATCTCTACCGGCTCCTCTTTCTTATACGCCAACCGCGTTGCCGACTACTATGCCAACCCCGGTTAATGCACCAGCTCCACTTCCGGTAACCCCAATGCACGCTCCTGTCCCCGAATCTCTATCGGTATTTGCGGCAGGTGGGCCCGTCATTACTACGTCTACGGCCACGCCATCGCTTGACCTGGTCCCCGCCCCCATACCTGCTGTGCCGGCTCCAATCGATAAGGCGACTACGTCGGCTCCCGGGCTTTCTACCACTTCCACACACGCGCCCGTCCCTACCTCAACTCCTACCCCGGCACGTATCCCTGCTCGTCCCTCGGCACGCGCCCCTGCTCGTCTCCCGGTTCACCCCCCAGCGCGTACCCCTGCCGCTCGTGTGGATGCACCTGCGCCGATGCCCAATCCTCCTCATGTTAGTGCTCCTCTCTTCACTTGGCCGGCGGCGTCCACTACACATACTGCGGCACATGCTACGGAAAGTGCTGCGGGATTGGGCCTAGACTTCGATGATGAGATTGACCGGGATATTGCGCTTGCGGCAGGGTTTCACCTCAGCGATACGGGGTTTCAGTCTGCCGAACGACTTCCCGAGATTGCAGTTGATGTGTCGGATTCGCCGGAGCAGCCCTTAGTTGCTCAAGGCGGCCCAGTTAGGCGAGGGAATGAGGTCGTACGTCCTAAGATGAAGTGGAAGTAAGTGCAACGCGCTCTCGTACTATTTCTATACTAATATTTTATTTGAAGGGGTAGCCGAGGTGGGGAGCTTAAGATGCATGGAATGCCAGAAGGTGTTGACCAGCTGGTGCATCGATGGACATTCTCGGAAGAGCCTCTAGACTCGCTCGGCCCTTTGGCTATGGACGCGACTGGCAGGACTGAGGGGGATGTACACTTCAGTCCCACCCCCCAGTCTCGATCTTCCGACCCTCCATTCACCACTTGGGTAGCTATCCGAGTTAGCGAGATCAGGCTACAGTGGACCGTATGGCAAGAGGGGCACCCACACCCCGTGTTCACAGGGTATGTTCTCAAACCTGCTCAGCTCGTGCGCACCAAAGCACCGCAATGGGTAAGGAAGGGGACATGGTTGAAGGCCGTGGCGAAAGGGAAACGGGCCTCGACGAGTGCGGATGAGGGGCCGCTGGAGTAATTTTCATGAATTTACGTTAACATTTAATCCTAGAATTGTCCCTTTTTATAGTGTAATGTAGATACACATTAGAGACAAGGCTGTTATTTGAATCTGTAGGGGAAACACAATGGAGAGCGTGGTTGTTTTACTCTGCGCGACCAGTAGGGAAAGTTGTGAGTTAACCGTCCACGTTTATATGGGATGCTCACCGGGG
>WSLM01000564.1:0-13278 GCA_019677335.1 Ceratobasidium sp. UAMH 11750 | reverse complement strand
AGCAGCAAAGCCGAGTAGGAGAACCATACAAGAACACCTCATCTTGGTAGGTATTGCTAGGTTGGTGCTAGCCAAAGTGAGTCATTAGCCCGCTTTATATACATCCAGACATAAATTAACCTATCTCGTCCAAACACTTCTAACTTCTGCAAGTGGAGGAAAACCTGTTCGGTAAATACTACATTATCCGGAGTCGTTCACGGAAATATATCTATGTCCGAGACGATGCATAGAACAAAGGCTTCCAAGACTTCGATTTCGGTCAAATTATCTCCTTTTAACCTCCCACAATGATCCTCGTGTGGGAGGATTGGCGAATCGAAACGGAAGTCGTAAGCCCTCCGGACCGACGGAATCTCCGGAGTAAACGGGCGAAATTCGGAGCTACGGAGATTGCATAGGAACGGTGACTTGTAAACTATTGGTAGCCGAGGGGACGTGCTAGCGGCTGGATGGCGATGGTGGTTGAGAGTTTGATCACACCTGCACGTGGCTCAATACTGAGTCACGGTTCGATCATCAATGCCAAGATGTCCAAGCTTTACTTTCCCGATATAGCATCCTCCCAGCGTCACGGAATTGTGATTTTTTGGCCACTACTATTCTCGAGAAACGAGGGGGAAGTATCAGGGTAGGGTAGTATCTCTCCCGCCTCCCAAGGATAGGTACCACGGCGTCACAAATAGATTTAAATTTGTTGGCTAGCTAGGGAATGGATCGTAAAGCTGTGGTGTAGCCGTATATTTTCATATCACCTGATGAAAAACTTATGTCACCCCTGCCAAATAGTAGGGCGCATACATGTTGCCAATGGGCCCCCAGAACGTGGTGCGAACTCTTAAGATGAATAGGACCATCAAGCAGGACCATAGTCGTATTGGAAGCGCGCAAAGAAAACAGGGAGCAACGATAGTAACTTTGAAGTTTATTCACTAATTTACACCCGGTTAGCCCAACAACCCGAGTCCCTCCGGTCGGCAAAACTACCAATTCGTTTTGATGCTGAACACCGCAACGCTGTTTGCTGGCATAGCATAGCTGAACGAAGTCGCACCAGAGCCCACTGGGATCGTGCTCGTCTTGGGGACCACAGCGTTCGGATTGCCGAGAGTGTTAGACGCAGTAGCAGAGGGCGCGGTAAGGAGCGTGAGCCCAATCGACCCGGTGGAGGCTGGGAAGCCGAGCGCAAAATTAGCAGTGTAAATGCTCGTGGCAGTATTGGATGCCTGGGCATGAATGCGTGAGACGAACGTAAAATGGGTCTCTAAATAACATCCACCTTGATATAAATGGTCTGAGAACTTTTGTCGTGGCTAACGACCCAATGGAAGGGCACGCTGGAGCTAGGAGCGGGGGTGGTCTTGATAATCTCGGTGCCGCGGTTGGAGCCGAACATCTACAGGCATGATTGAGTACATATATGCTGGGCGGAGGTAGGAATGAACGCACTTGCTGAACATAATACGAGGCAGATTTGACCATCGATCCCGCATCAAAGCTAGCGATGTTGGGAGTCCATTGCGTGCTGGCTACGTTCGACAAAGTTGGGGCGTCTAAAGGAGTGTCTTAAGTTCACAAAAATCTGGCTAGGCACGGGTTACTCACAAGCAGAAGCAAAGACCACATCCGAGTTGCTAGAAGGGGATAGATGAGCTCGGCGCCGGAACCGGTCGCCTCTCAATAACTCACCGCTCAAGGCCGGTGATGAACGCAGCCTCTGCCACTGCACCTTGGAGCGTCGGATAGGCCAAGCGGCCACACGATACAGTGCCATAGATACAGCTCGCGTTGGTGGACGTCACAGCGTACCTACCAGGCACATCAACAGCATGCTCAACGGGAATGTTGGTAGGGCAACATACTCGCCGTAGAAAACCTTTGCTCCACTCCGCGAATAGTTGTCAAAGTCGAACGCATGCTGAATGAACCACGATGGAATGTTGTAAGTATGCTGGTCAATGTAGGTGTATGGTGGGTTAAGCGTTGTTCCGGGGTAAATGGTCGCGAGATATTCGAAGCCACTGTTCGGAAACGCGGCCTTGAGACCGTTAACGAACGCCTAAAGCAAAACGACATTAGCTCTAACAGTAGTGCACCCATCACTCCGTCAACTTACCGCCCAACGGTAGCCCGCGTAGCTGAAACAGCGAGATGTCAGGAAACGGAAAAGGTATATTCACGCAAGCTTACGTGTCGGATCCCTGTACCAGATTTTATGTTAGCCTCAAGAAACCAAACCAGCAACGGCCCAAACTCACGAAAAAGTCTTCATTCCCAATCTCGATGTATTTTAACTTGTAGGGCGCTGATCGTCCGTACTGAGCACGCAACTTGGCCCACTGGTTTGTGTTAGCATCGCCCGTGATGAACTGAATTTCGTTGATCGCATCCTGAACGTAAGCCTGAATCTGGCTTTGCGGTACTGGCACAGGGTCGGGATTTCCCAGGGCCAGGCCAGCTAAAAATTGACAGTAGTGAGTGATTTGTTAGTTACACTCTGGGACTAAACAAACCCCAAATTCCCAGAATCGGCTCCTACATATGTGAAAGTCAGAGAAAAGAGCGATAAGAATTCGCCGTGTACTTACCGCCCCAATGTCTTCGACCCAGTTCAGGTATTCCATGAGACCCTGCGGTGCCCTCAGTTTGTCACTAACTAAGTTGTCTGTGTATGCTACTCACAAGGCCATCTGTATTCGCGTATCCTGTTCAAGAATTGTGAGAACAACAAATCGATCTACTTGGCCGTTGTGCATACCCCAGTTCCCCATGCGGCCCGGGCGGCTCTCGATACTGCGTTAAGTGTGTCAACACCGAAATTAAGACCTTGGAAGAGTCGCTCACGGCCCAATCTACAGCAACGCGCTTAGTTTAACGAAGGAACAAGACCGAAAAAAACAACGCCTACAGTTTCATTCCACTTCCAGCGGGTGCTAGCGCTCGAGCCTGTTGATCACTGTTTACCCAGAAACCATCATAAACTGACATCAAGAACAACATACCCTCGAGATTGTTCCCACCTGGAAACCTGAAGACGCCAGGCTTAGTCGCGGCAAGTGCCTCGGCGAGGTCAACGCGCATTCCGTTGGCACGACCCTTGTAGGTGGGCGGGAAAAGCGAGAACATCCCAAAGTTCAGCGTTTTTCCGGCAGCGCTGGCTCCGTCGACAGTAAACCTCAGAACGTTGCCGGTGTTCGATGCGGATGTTGACGGCGTAAAGTTGAATGTAAACTTCTTCCACGACGAGGACACCCCAGACAATGTCATAGTAGCAAAAACTTGGCCAGAGGCCGAGGAGACGAGAGCGGCTGTGATGGAACCCGTGTACGAGCTTGACTTGGCGTAAAACGAGCCCGTGTAGTTCCATCCAGACTGTACTTTAATACCTAGGCATGGTGAAGTCCAGTAAGTATGACGGCCCAGTATACCAGTGCCAGCAACTGACCCCAGTATCCGGTGTTGTCGAAACCAACCGACCCAGACGACCCAGACGGAACGGTAACTTGCAGGGAGTTGGGCAGTGCACTCGAAACCCCTGGCGTGCTGCTGGTCACACTGAGCGTCGTACTGCGGTAGACAGCCCAGCCAGCGAGACTGCAAAAGACCATTTAATCAGTAAACGGAATCGTAGTTACAGGCTTGGGACGTATAGCTTACGCGCTCGATGTACCGGGAGTAACCGTTTGAAAGGCACGGTTCTGCAAGAGTTCTCCGTAAAGTCCACCGTCGCCACTAAAATCAAGCGCTGTCAATATAGCCCCAAGCACCAGGTTTCTGCGGTCACCTATGGTTGATGTCCTAGAAGTATAATGATTAGAGTGATGAAGAACAAAGACGAATAAAACCATACCTCCCACATCCATCCATAGAGAGTCGTCGGGATGGAATGAGCAACAGTCTTGGTGACCTGGATGTTGATGGATTGAGAGAGCGCAGTGGTAGCAAACGAAAGCGCGACCAGGGCATGAATGGACCTCATATTGATAAGAAACGCTGGGTCGATGCTGGTAGAAAGCGTGTTGCGAGCGTGCTTAAATTAAGTCGGCCCAGGTATGAAGATGTATCCGGCTGAAGGTTACCCCTGTTCCCCCAAGGGGTATCCCCCCGGTAGCATAACAGGTAGCCTAATTTTGTAGGGCACGCAGTCATTAGGTTGCATCTACGCCTGGAATAACATACAGAAGGAGTTCGCTGTGCGTCTTGGACTTCGACAAACTCGCCCGTTTGGGCATTCATGACAATGTTCGGGGCGCGTATCAGTTCACCCAAAAAGAAGACTCTGGGGTACTATGTACGCGCATATCCTCGGGGT
Source organism: Ceratobasidium sp. UAMH 11750 (assembly GCA_019677335.1). NCBI lineage: Eukaryota > Fungi > Basidiomycota > Agaricomycetes > Cantharellales > Ceratobasidiaceae > Ceratobasidium > Ceratobasidium sp. UAMH 11750. The sequence continues at coordinate 8,966 of WSLM01000564.1, read as the reverse complement.
AAATGGGCAATATTCGGAGCTATACTTCTAACGTCGTGATGGTGGTGACTGAAAGTTCGAGCAAACCTACACGTGATTCTTGCCAAAGGAGGGCGGTAAACAGCGACAAACTATGAGTAGTAAAGGTTTTGCTTCCACGAAAAGTAATGCAGCTTTGCATAATATTGAACTAGAACCTTGATTATGATGTAGTATCCTATATTCATGAGCGCCGCCGGGCGGCACATGCATTTGTTGGGTTGGTCCCGAGGCATTTGCCTATTCAGTCTTGTGACTAAAAGGAGCTGTTACTACGTGGAGTTGTGGAAGCCTTGTCGAAAACGGCCTTTCCCCTCAACATGTAGGAAGATTGATCTGTCGACTGACCTTTAGGTCCGAAGTTTCGTCTCCTAGTGGCCTTCGAGTACACGGTATAAGACGTCGGGAACCATGTGCGTAATCCGCCGACTTATCTCGCGGGGGTGAGTTATAAGCGGATATGACGGTTATTACCTCAAAGACCCTCGGCTAGCGATTCGCGATTAGCTCACGACATCAAATGTAGTCAGCTGGCTCAAAAGAACCCTTTGATTCCGTGTGGCCAAACCGAGGTAAGCTGAGTTTGTGGGGGCGGCTAAGCGTCTGTATTGTATGCTAGAGATGGATTATGCGTTTGAATGAGAAAAAGTTTCCCAAAGGATGCACCAAAACAGAGATACGAGGTCGCCAAGAACATCGTCCAGGTTTTACCCACTTCGAATTCGAGAATCGGTATATATGGCGTGCTCGTGCCCCATAGAGCAATATGTAAGGAAGTTAGGTCTAGACTTATGAGTGCAACAGGCGGAATAATTTCCTGCCTTCTAAAGGCTTGGACATCCTTGGATACCCTAATGTGGTACTTCAGGCCGAAATTGATCGCTTTCCAAGCCACCACATGATGAGGCTAACTGGGAGAAAAAAATGACGAAGAGTCTCTAGATGCCCTAATAGTTAGCTCACTCATGACAAGTTCTTTCGATAGGCCCAGGTAGACGATTAAAGTAGGAACCAGAATGAACCAGTCTAGAGTGCTTCGATTGTTTGGTCGGTACATAGTATTAAAACACGAATCCTGCTAGGATACTTACGAGGTACACACAGAGTCAAAGCACTATATCCGACACCAAACAAACCCAGAGTATGCAGCTCCAAGTGGTGGTGCCCGACAGCAGACAACAGTTCGTGGCCAAATAATTTGGAGCTTGAAAATCACCTGACCTGAGCAGCACGCCAACGGGAATTTATGGCGCTTCTCATCCTATTCTGCACTCGCTTTGTTTCCCGCTCGAGAAAGTTTTTGTGCAATCCGGGTACTTTATATTAAAACTACTCAAGGAGGATATGACTGTGGCTCTACGCATAGTCCAACCGCTCCTTATTCCATCCCGGCTGTAGATATGTTGCGTCGAAAGCTGGATCCCACGCACTGTCGTAAACGCCTAGCACATTCCACGAGATATCGATCTTCGCCCCAGCAGTACTCTGCGACCATACCGACAGCCCAATCGTATTCTTACCGCGCACGTTTAAAATGCCCGGAGGTATGGGGAACGCAACCTGATTTCCAACTTGTTTCACGAATTTTCCATATTGATACCTGCATTCTGGCGTTTAGCTTCGGGATGTGAGTGTTGTTTCATGATCTCGTACCCATTGACATAAAGCTGGGCTCGAACGTTCGTGCCTGCTGCAGCATCGATGATGAGTTCCAAAAGGACATCGTAGCCTACGCATGTACGACGAATCAGCAAGAGCAACGGGGTGGGGGAGGCCAAAAGTCTTACCTCTTTTATCCACGACTTTCGACAGATCGACCGTCGTACGATAAAATACCACTCCAGCCCCTTTCACGCCATCTGCAGGCGAGCCACTCGCCCATTTACTATCGTCGAATCCAGGGAGATGCCAGCCTAGGCGCTCGGCGTGCTAGTAGGATATCGGTAAGTCTTGTGGTCAACCTTTGCTTATGCAGTCGGAACTTACTAGGCCACCTTCAGCAATCGGCCCTCGGACTGGGTCGATGTTCTTCTCTCCTCCTGCATTGCCTGCGACACGCCAGCTTGAGAACGTCGCGCTGGTGCCAACCAAGGTTGCTGCGAGGATGCCGCGCGGGTAGAGAGCGGCGGCACGTTGGTCGTGGCCAGAGTGGTCCTATCATGCCAGCGTCCTCTCAATTTGGTTCCAAATGGCGATCGACTTTGGAGCGCTTACCTGAAGAACTAGAAGTACGTTTTCGTTGTCTGTGACCGTTGCATTTGCGAATGTCAGGTTGAGCGCACCGCTCACGGATGTCGGATCCCCAGGGAAGCTGATAAATTATTTGAGGGAGCGTATAACTCGAGTTATTGGCCAAGCATACCTTCCGATGTAGTCCCCGTTCAGCCACGCAGACCACCCGCTCGCAGTTCCTCCTTGCACGTTCAGTCGTACCCCGCTTGCCTTTCCGTTGAACCTGCCGCGCCACAGGATGTTTCCGAGGTGGCTATACATCGTACGTGGGTTAGCATATATGCGTGAGGCGGTGGAACAAATTTGGATGGTACGCACAATCCATAGTCGTCCGCATACAACACCGGTAAAGTGGTTGGCTTTGTAGGGTTGGGTGTCGTAGTCTCATTCGCAAGTTTCCATCCAGCACCAGAGTCGGAGTAATTCGCGAAACGCTCCGGCAACCCATCTGCGACCTTCCAGCCAGATTTTAGCGTGCCCGCGAGCTTCGCAGTCAGCTTCGAGCCGGTGATGCCCAGTACTGGTGTCGTGCCTTTCAAACTACCATACGGCGTCCGGGTGAACGATAGCTTCTGCCCGTTCCAGTAAAGCGCAGTGACCTTGCTCGACGCGAATACTTCCACGGCCGTCGCACCATCCGCGTCACCATTCAGTTCCAGGAGTGCCCCATTATTCGACAGCGAGGCACTGCGAACGAGGTATGGGCCTATGACGAACGCGAGCTGATCCGCAGGCGAGAAGGGGTCGGTTGTGAAAGTTGGCGCCCAGAATTTCCATGCTGTCGTACGCGGGACGAGCAGTGCAGTGAAATCGTCAAATTGCACAACAGTTGCTGCATCGCTCTGGGTGTACGATACGAGGAGGTCGCTTGTGTTGGTGGTCGCGAAGGTGGGGGAAGGACCCGAAGCAACTTTATGCGAAGCGGATCCCCCTTTGATTACAAATTCGCCAGACTCGCCTTGAGGCAGCCACAGCGCCAGCAGCTCCTTACCATCGATGGTGGCATGCGACAGCACCTCGGCGGTAGAGTACAATAATGTCTTGTTTCCAAATGGAAAGTCGGTCTGAAACCTCGACGTGAGGGCCAACTCGGTGACTTTGGCGGGACATGAAACATACCACTATGATCTTACTCTCCCTCCCGTTCAGCACAATATTTGATCCATTCGTCGCAGGTACGGTCAGGTTACCGCGCGAAGTCGATATGTGCATTTTAAAGCTGTCTTTGGTTTGATCCGACGATGTCGCGTGGCGAGTAACGTAAAATGCCGCCTTGCTGTCCGGATTGCGTAGCTCGGTTGCGGATATAAGCGTGTTGGTTGTATATGAGGTCGAGCTAGCGATCCGGTCGACTTTTGTGAGGTCTTGGGAGCGATTAGTTACAATGTGTAAGGTAGTGCGAAAAGGCAGACCTTTCGCGGCCCGAATGAACATCCCAACGAGTTTAGTCTCGTAATACTTTTGCCCAATTTGTCTGCTTTCCGCAATCTGGTGACCGCTTAATTGGTACCTTGCGTTTAAACCCGATAAAAGCACGTACCGGCGAAGAGTAGTCGTATGATGTGCCGACCAGATTAGTCGCAAGTCCACCTAGGGTAAAATCAGTGCGAATGTCAACGGACCAGTGCCACTTCCTTACCCCAGTTAGTACCCCTAAGAGCAACAGTATGAGAACATGGCGAAAAGGAATGAAAGGTTCCGAGAACTCACCCGTAAAGCATATACAGGGATACCATGGATACCCTTTCAGCAATGTTATGCCTGGATTCTCAACCAATCACATTTGTCAAGTAAATACCGAGGTTGATTATTTAGTTGAACGCACCTATAAAACACATTCGCAAAGTCCGGCCCCATATTAGATGAACACCCTCCTTGAGGTCCTCCCCAGGGGCTAGGTTAAGCGTGGAGGTCAGTAAAGAAAGTCGTTGAATGTTGCGAATTAACCCTTACTTGTACGATCCACCTTGGAACTCGGGTAAGAATGAGGGCTGAGTGGGCGAGACTTTGTCAAAGTGTTCGTGGTAACTCTGTAGTCCCGACGTCTATCAGCGCCTAATCTCTCATGAGGCTGGAATGGAGACTTACGACAACAGTAAAAGGTTTGACATTCCCGCACTCGTCGAGGTTGCAGCTCCAGCAGGCTGGATATGAATCCAACCCTATAAAATAGATAGCGTTTAGGCCTGGGTCTTCCAATTTGATGCAAGCAAGTGCAAACATACCGTAGATGTCTTGGGCACCATTCACGTCGTAGTCCTTGGTCCATGACATACCTAAATAAAATCAGGCTTAGGTACCAACCCTTGCGGTCCGAATTAAAAACTACTCACTTCCCATGTTTGGCGCATTCGTGAAGAACGGCTAGGTTACCCCAAAGGAAATCGGCCTCTACCCAACCAAACTAGAAAGTAAACAAAGGGCTTACGATTACCAGCCCACTTTGCCTCGACGTCTGCTCTAGCTGCTTCATATAGTCGATAAGTGGCCAGTTCTCTGCACCGGAGCTCGTGCGCTGCCCCGAAATCTCGTTTTCGATTTGGAACATCAGCAGATTTCCGCCGTTGGTGACTTGATGTTTAGATAGGATTTGAGTGTATTTTTTCATATACGGCATCCATGCATCTGGAATCGTTGCTATGGTAAGAAGGCATAAGAGAGGGGGGGAATAGAAGGGGCGTACTGGTGTATCTGGTGTCGTTGTTTCGGAGGGCTCCGTAGGCTCCGGTCGTAGCCCAGAGCGCAAATCCTCCAGCTGTGGTCTCCGCGCTGCACAAAACCTCAATAACGCAAACACACACTTGCTAGGCGATGAAACTCACTTTACATATCTGGAGCGCAATCCAGTACCCGTTACTATGCAATTTATCAACAAAAAAAAATTAGGCTGCAACTCACGGCCCGGCTCTCCAGATAACGTAAAGCCCCAGGTCCTTGCAATCCTGCAAGATGGACTCAAAATTGTGGGCGCCACTCTCAAAGTCCAGAGCTCCGGAGCTCGCACTATGATAGCCCCAGTTGCCTGGCGGACGTGTTAGAAAGAAGGATCAAAGGGGATACAGGGTGCATACCATAGACCGAGACGGCGTTGAAACCAACAGCTTTGACTTTTGTCAGGATATCTCGCCAGACTGAGAGCGATTGTCAGGGCATGTTGCAAAGTCAGAGGCGTGACCATAACGGGGACGTGCCTTCAGGTACGGGGATACGCCAATAATGGAACTCGCCGCTCCACACGAATAACCGCTGGCCATTAACCATCAACCTGCCAGCAAAAACACATTTGAATGGACCCATTCTGAAACAACCCTGAACCAGGCTACTTACGAATAATGATCCCATTGTACAACCTTTGACAGTCCTGTGTCGTGTATCGGCCATACCGTCGCGTTCTGAGTTCGAGCAATGCCAGCTGCAGAAACAAGACCTAGCGCAACGCTTGCACCGAACAGCTTCATTGTTGAGCCAGCGCAATAGTGCTACAGAATCCACGCTTCCTCAAAGGGACTTCTTATGTATAGTTGCACGGCTCATCCCCATAGAGCAAGAAGGCGTGTAACGTGTCCAACATGGACGTGTGAACCGGAATAACTATACCGACAAGTACAAGGACCGGGACGAGAAGGAAAATGACAATGTTTGAGGCTTCGTCATGAGGATGAAATGACCATACAAGGGACCTCAACCGAGTGGACTTGTGCTTCCTCGGCTTCCTTGTCCATATCAAGACGGTAGATGGGAATTCTGTGGGTGTTGGTACTTCGCGTATATATCGGTATGAGTTTAGCTATGGTATAGAGCACAAGAGACGGGTCCAATCGAACAGTTGTGTGAAGGTCACTTAAGCGGGTGGCAGTTGCGTTTGTGTACAGCTCGCCATCTCACGTGGCTCAATTTTCAAGGTCTCAAGTACCAGGGCCTGGACCTGAAGCCTGCACGTCCCCAAGAAATCGATATCGCAGCAACGGTTAGCAAAACCCCAGTGATTCCCTGAGTATCATATTAGGTATTACATTGCGATCATGCGTGCCCAATTTTCGAGTGTCTGGAAAGTCAGGTTAGCTAGCGGGTGCTCAAGGCCTACCGCTTAAGCTGTGAGAGGTATCTAACTGATCGGACAACCAGGACCTAAAGGATATATACAAGCCTTTGTGATTGGAAGTAGCTGATTCGAAGCTAGAATGCGTCAGTATCATTTGTCTTGTGGTGATACGGATCTGTCAATTACCGCCTAGTTTGTAGGTAAATGATACACTACGCATCTTTCCTATAGATATTACCCTGTGTCGTGGATCTGACCGTGGATCTGACTCCTAAATCGGAGTCTGGGACGGAGGTGGGCCCAGGCCGAGCCCAGGTACCGAGACTCTCCTGAGCGAGTGAACCGATTACTCCGCAGTAATCCTAAGACCGATGGCGGCATTTCCGTGTCCGACTTGAGACCAGTCCGCGTGACAGGGCGTGGGCGTCGACTTGCGGATGAGCCGTCGGTCGGACTTTGGTTTTCTATTTCATCTTGGGTTTGCGCTCAACAGGTTTATGCTACATCGTTCGCCCCGCGAAATAACATCCTCGAGGCCGACCTCGCCTTGACCTCGACCTTCCCCCACTCCCCCCCATTTATTGCACAGATGCAAGATCTCGTTCCGAGGGCAGGAGGTGCTGCCATTATTGTCGATCTTATCGTCCGCGCTCATGACCAACTTGAAACGGCAAAGTGTCTTGCAGGTCAGCAACAAATCTTCGATTGAAAATCGAGAGCAGCTCTTAACCTATTTCATGCAGTGGCCGCTTGTACGCTCATATTATATGATTGGATCACGAGCTTTCACCTCGAGGTAGCGTACATCTGGGGCCGACCTTGGAGTTTTGGACGTGTGGCGTATCACCTCAACCGAGCGTGGTCCATGGCACACCTTTGGTGAGATCTCCATGTATACTTTTTCGACCTCTGCATTTACCTCTTGACGTCAAGCTCGTGTTTGCCTTGTACGTGCCTGGTAAACTTATCTGACTGGAACTAATTCAAGATCTAGTAATGTTATTCACTCATTCCCTTAAGTATCGGGTTCGTAATTGCTTTCGCGATATTATCGGCTAATAAGGCTAACAATGTTCCTAGATGTGAGCGACCTTGGAGCACGATTTGCTTGGGGGATTCCTGATCGCTTTATAGGTGCAAGCGTACCGTGACGTTCTTTTCCTATGGGATGGTGGTGCAATACTTTATCGTGTGCAGTGAGGTTCTTACCAGACATAGAAAGCGCTAACAGCTGAAGATGCCTTGACTTAGCTGTCATGCTCGTCCGGTGCTGGGCGATATACAATCGAAAGTAAGTTTTTACATCTCGTTTTGATACCATCTCGTTAACCGCATTCAAGATGGGTGTTATGGTGAGGCGGAGTGGTCCTTATCTTTACACTGAAACCTTTAACCGACTCCTTTGCGAGGCTCCTGTCGACGAGTCTAATGTGTGTTCTGGCGATTACATTAGTCCTGGCCAAACTTTTAACAGACGTGAGCCCTCTAATTACCGAACGTTATGTCCCTTGCTGAAGCGACGGTGCGAGATCAGGCCGTTGTGTATATAACAAACCCACGTATGTGTCTTTCCTAATACATCCCCCGGCATCCGCAGGGCAAATAACAAAGCTTGGTGCCTCGTAGTCCCAGACGTTCTCTCGGGATGCCTCCTTATTCCACCTCCCTACGTATGGTCGGTTTATATTTCCCCGATGGTGTACGAGTTGGTGGTCTTCGGTTTAACCGTTTGGAAGGTGTGGAGGTTGAGGCAGGATGTTGGAACAACGAGGCTGACTCAAAAGTTGGCTGAAAAGTGAGTTATAAACCATTTGGCGCGCATATACCTATCTTTCTCATCATTCGTACCTATTACCGTGCATATCTGAACCGTCACACCCTACTACGGCACCATAACTCTTCATGGAAATATAGCTCTGCCTGGTATTTCATTGCTTTATTTGGTATAACCCTCTTTACGTGTCTAGGGAGCACCAATTCCAAGATCAAAGTAGCGGCGAACGTGTCTGGGTCTGTACTTTTTCTTTTCAAACCATTTTACGCCCGACTAACTACGTATTGCCTCCATACTTAGGATCTACCCAGCCATGGCAAGTGTAGCCGGCAGTCGGATTCTTATATCGCTTTACGAGTTTAGAGATGAACAAATCCGAACGGCGGGAGGAACGACAAAAGGCACGACGATATCATGCGATCAGCCTGACGTACCACTATCTACACTACGTAGCACCAAAGACGCTGCTCAAAGGAGCGGCGCATGCGCCCCTGAGTCTGTATGAGAAATGGTTTTGCTCTGTGTACCACTAGTCTATTGGAGTTTTATTATGATCTCGTTTATGAGAATATGCTTTTAGGGGTTGCTCCCGACTGAATGATTGCTGGAGCCTTGCCGCTCTTTGCCTATCACGTTCAATCCGTAAAGATATTATTCATTTAAGCACACATGAATTTTGGACAATTCTTTCACATTCCCACTTCGCTTTTTTACTAGCGTCTTACTACAAGAAAATCTTAATATGGGAGTGCAAATTCTTTTACAGATTAAACGCGATATTTGCCAACCGGTCCCCAAGTCACACATCCGGTTACATATCACGCTCCTTATCGTTAACAAGAAAGTGTCTAAACTATATTATATAAGCGTCTTTTCTGGTCCGCAGAGTCTTATAGCACT
>WSLM01000563.1:0-14842 GCA_019677335.1 Ceratobasidium sp. UAMH 11750 | reverse complement strand
GACCTTCTGGCCCTGTCTTCTCCTATCTGGGTGACTAGTTATAGGAATATTTTAGCATACACCTCCAAGAGATCATTGCCTCCGTCAACTGGTAAATCTCTTAAGAGTATCCTTTCCAGGTGCATACAGCAACGCAGCGCATACACCTGAAACCTGATCCCTCACATAAGTGCCTCTGTCTCTAAGTTGGCACTCCTTCAGCACTTGCACATAAACTCCAGAAATTACACAAGCTATAACAGTGTACTCATACTCACGTCTGATAGTGGGGGGTCAGTCTGCAGCCTGTGGAGGCCTGAGACCAATACTGGTCCGACAACCTAGCGCTGGGCCAGCACACGGCCCACACCATGCACCATGCACACTGTTCTGACCGCCACCACACACCGGTCCACTCCCCTCGTTCCGCTGCCCAACCATGGTTGCCATCCATGCTTATTTATGCCCCCGGGGGTGCTGGCTGCCTCCTGTCCCCCCATCCACCTTGTTCTCGTGTTTTTCATCCCATCCACCATGGCTGGTATTTCCACAGCTCCATCTCTGGCACGTGCCAGCCATGCCCTTCAGTCACTTGCCAGCTCCCAGCGCCAGTCTCCACCTGCCATGGGCCCTGACCCACTGCCAGCCGGCAAGGCCCCCCACTGTGGAAACCAGATGACCCAAATTTCGGGTATGCACGTGACCATTTTGGGTGATTCTAACCCAAAGTGTGCATGTAGGGTGAAAAATGGCCAAAAGTTTAGAGGAATAATTCACTCCAATTTTCTTGGAAAAGTGAAGTACTGGCTTAGAACTACCCAAATCCCAAAAATCCAGCTGCGCTACAATCGGAAAGCACTGGAAAAGGTGATTTCAAAATTTCAGTATACCGGCCGGATGACTTTGTACTGGATTTTGGGTTGATTCCGGGTGAAGTGGGCCTCCCAGCTTACCCAAAATTCGGCTCATCCGGTTTCCACAGTGCCCAAAGGCCCTCTGCTGCCTCCCCCACAGGCTGCGGGTGCCCAACCCCCACACTGTGCCCCATGCGTGGCTCGGGGCCAGCACTCCTTATGCGATTGCAGTTGGCCGGCATTCAGCAAATCCATCGCGAACGGCACGGAGGCGGAGTGTGTCCCTAGAGCCAATCGCGTGCCCTCTCCCCCTCATTGCCTTCCTTCTGAGGTTGGACCTGAAAGGACCCCGCCCCCACTGCCAGCCTGCCTGGATCCCCTGTTGACAGTTCAAGGTGGGTGCTCTTTGGTTTCCTCCCGGGCTGCTAGCCTTGCCTGGCTGCCTATCCGGCTCCCCGTCCCCGACTGCTGTTGCTCACCCCCACCCATTGTTGCATGCCTGCGCTTGCCAATCAACCTCGACCCCACTGAAGTTTCTCAGAGGGCAGTGGCCTGTGTTGTGGCCCTGGAGGCCAAGGCAGCACAAGCGAGTGTTATGACCTGCTAGTTCTCTGATCTAGTGGCTAATGGTGGCTCTCGGTTCTGTTTACTGTCTATAGTTGTTTGGTAATTATCCTGTATTTATTGTGTCTAAAGTACTATATACTAGTCGGTCTCGGTGTGGTGGACAAGATAAGGCTAACTGGGGCACCCAGTCAGCCTTACTATTACTTATATACCTAATGGCTGTGATGAGTCAACTCAACCCGCAGTCCGCAGCGACAACAAGGTCACATGTAGTGTTGATGACCTATCAGGTGTTACTGGGCACTGTGGAAACCCGATGAGCCGAATTTCAGGTAAGCTGGGAGGCCCACTTCACCCGGAATCGACCCAAAATCCGGTACAAATGCATCCGGCCAGTATACCAAAATTTTGAAACCACATTTTCCAGTGCTTTCCAACTGTAGCACAGCTAGATTTTTAAAATTTAAGTAGTTCTAAGCCAGTAATTTACTTCTCCAAGAAAATTGGAGTGAATTATCCCTGTAAACTTTTGGCCATTTTTCACCCTACATGCACACTTTGGGTTAGAATCACCCAAAATGGTCACGTGCATACCCGAAATTCAGGTCATCTGGTTTCCACAGTGGGGATGGTCACGTGTGCTTGTTTATCAGTCACATGTACTCCTCCTTGCTTCATTTGCGGCTCCAAATCTTATAAGAGCTGCGCTTAATCCTAGGGTCATGTGACATGTGCTTAGTCACTCGCTCCTTGCTCCTGCATTACATGGGAGAGGTATTGCAGGAGCGAGTTACGTAAGTGGTTGTAACCACCGTAGGCGCCGAAGTCATGTGACACATAAGGTGCTTCAAATGACTTCAGGAAAATACCGTAAATACTCAATATACTCTCTCTGCTTGGTAATGCTAAGTTCCGATGGGACCCGAACTACCGATACATGGTTGTCATGTACGCGGGTCATGACAGCAAAGCTCCAGCTGGAGCAGCTGGACAACCTTCCCCATGGTGAGTCTTGCTTTGGTTTATTCCGTCCATCAGCCCTCTGCCAGTGCCCCGGTTCTGCTGATGCTGCTCTGGTGCCGACCTCTCTTTCCACCCCATGCCCTCTCCTTCCACTCCCCCAGTGGGTGCACCCTCACACTTTGTCTCCTTTTCTGGTGGGCACGCCCTCATGCCTTTTTTCTCTTCGGCAGGCACGCCCACATGCTTCATCTTGATGGACACACCCATGTGCTTCCTTTATCTAGCAGGCACGCCCTCATACTATCTCATTCTTATGGTAGGCATGCCCTCATGCTACATTCCACCACATGCTTATGCTCATGCTTTTTCCCCCCTCTAGTTGTGCCTCCAGGCCCTGCCCTCAGCCTCAACATTGGCCGCATCCTGCCTGCCAACGCACTGCAGGGCCCAATTGCTATGGGGTTGTTGCCAACACACACTACTCCTATGTGTCACAAAACATTGTCAACCTCTTCCAGCAGTCGAACAGGAACACTTACGTGTCCCTCTGGTATTGCATGGATGTGTACAACCGGCAGTCACACACACATGGCCCCATCTCACACTACTGCTCACATGTGGATCAACCACTGGTCTCAATGTGGTTGAAGCTGCCCCCCTCCCTGATGGGGGCAAGACCAACATGTCCTTCCTGGACCATACCTGGGTGTTCTAGCACTTCATTGCAGTGCTGGAGGCCATTGGGGACCCCCTGGTTGCCTGCTGGCGCCTTCACGGTCACATTGTATAGCACCACATGGACATAACCAAGAACTGGCCACTTGTTCTCAGCCACTGCATTGCTGTGCAGTGCTGTGCTGTGCACAACCACTCTCTGGACATGGGAACATTCCAGTCACACATCTATGAGGACTGTTGCACCACGCAGCAAGACCGCCAGTTCTGTGAGCTCATGTGGGCTGCCTTGGCTGCTGTTCCACCCCCTTGTGCCTCCGGTTCAACCCCACGTGTCCCCCAGCCCAGTCTGGCTGGATCCTCCCCCACTGCCCCCTCTGGTGCATCCGTCAAGTCTATCCACTGCTTCGCATGCAGTGGTAGCCATGCTGTGCCGGGTTGCAGGAATGCCCCCATCCTCTTAACCAAAGATCCTCAAGGTTGTTGGTTATTATGTGGTGAGCCCTTCTGCTACCGATTCAACAACTCCAGTGGCTGTGATGATGCAACCTGCAACAGAGCCCATGCCTGTGCCCTGTGTGGAACTGCTGCATCAGGAAAAAGGGAAACATCTACAGTTCAAGATGCCCATCTACCGTAGACCTTCTGTAGACCCCACTCTCCACAGTAGATACCCCTGGCTACATTATCTGCTGTAGACCTCACTGGTTACTGTAGCCCACACTGACATATCTTGCTAACAACATTTGTATAGCAGCAAAAATATTTATTATATTACTACTGCTAGTCACTATATACATAATGAGAGGAGTCTGGGCATGGCCGGTGCAAGCACAAGCACACAAGCACCACACCAGAGCCCTGGCTAACCAAACTGCGTGTACCGGGATTGGGTGAGCAAGGTGGTGACAGCATACAGCAGTGTATGCACGATATTGCCAGTACTCACCCAATTCCGTGGGCGTTAGCTAACCAGTGTGGCCGAGGGAACGGGCCGGCAAGCGTCGGTGTGAGCGAGCGCAGGGTGACCACACAAAGCCGCACTGGCGAGTAAACCACCATCTCTTGAGCCAGGACCGAGGGCACGAGCAAGCAAGGTGTGAAGTGGCGGGTGAGCACAGCGGGAGCACGAGACTTCACGAAATGGCCAGCAATGAGAGCGCCAGTGGCGACAAACAGGAAGCGCAACCGCAGTATGCGATTGGGCAAGCAAACGCGGGCACGGGAGACGAGAGCGGTGAGCGCCGAGGGATGCGGGGGTGCAGCTCACGTTGGATGTGCTTGCTGCTTGCTGAGTGAGGCGCGGGCAACCGGAGCAAGCGGTGGGGTGAGAACCGCTGAGAACGCCGAGAACCACTTATGAGCTCCCATATCGGACAAAAAGATGGATGATTATGACTTTTGAGTGAATCACAGTGAATTTGGGTGAATTGTAATGAATTTTAATGAATTCAGAGGAATTCCAGGGAATTGCTTGCCTTGTTGAATTCCCGGGAATTCCCGTGAATTCCCATGAATTCCCATGAATTCTAGTGAACACCAACATCCAATTAGCAGGAATGGTTCTGAAATGGCTCTTAGAGTGTTATTAGTCATCTCATACCCTTTCTGGGATCTTTCCAATTCTGCCTCTAGCCTCAATGGCTTAAGGACTGCAGAATCCGGCTGAGAGGGTCAGAGGTAAAGATGGTCCCCCTGAAAACCCACCACAATCTGATCTAATGTACCTAGTTAAATAGAGTAAAGTCAGGCGACTCCCAATATGCTCTCATACCAGTCGAAAAAAATCATTCTGAGGTAGCAATTGTGCAAATACAATCACAAAATATTCAGGGGGGGAGCATACCCCCAGTTACTACTCAGACCAGCAGTCATGTAGGTAGGAAATGAGGCAATATGCATTCTGATACACTATACATGCCTTTCACAAAATACCAGCCCAATCCAATCAGTAGAACTGGAGAAACTAACAGAGGAGAGTGCTACTTACCCCTATTCCCATCTCATGCAGTACAGAGTGAACAGAGAAGAATGAGCAGAAATCAATGAGTAAGTTATACTCAGGATATTTAGAACCATCTTTATGCAAGAAAGCTAACCACTAATCATTCTAGATTCACATGGGAATTATGATGCTGGGCATGCCAGTGAGCACATGGTACACCCAAGCTATACCTGCATGCTCTGGCTTGAAATACCATATTTTGGGGTAGAGAAGGATGACAGGCTATGTTAACATGTCATGATGAATAACATTGTTCAGTGAAAAACTTCCTCAAACCTACTGTTTGTCCTACAGAGGGCTGACTATCATGAATTCCATGCCTAAGTAGTACTAGTGCTTATGAGAAGTTTCCATACACGTGATCAGCCCACCTCACATAACTCCCAGTCTGCAATGAATATCTCTTTACAAACTCAAAACTGTAGAGCAGTTACATAGTAGAATATGTTTATATACATCAAAAGAGTATTAGTACTTTGTATGCCAGCCTTTTGCCTCCTTTACAGCAAGAACCCAAGCTTTCATGGTCCCGGTGTGCTTGTTGATCTCCTCCACTGGCAACCGGTCCCATTCCTGCTTAATGGCCTCCCAAAGTGCATTAGCATCGCTTGAGGACCCAGGGACCTTGGCAACATTGGTTTTGAGCAGGCACCATATCGGTTCAATCAGGTTTAGGTCCGGAGAGCTCGGGGGGTGAGGGAGCTGTTTGATACCTGTGACTTTCCAAGCCTCATCAACCACCTTGCCCCAGTGTGCTGGGGCACCATCTTCAACTATGAGTATGTCCCGACCCCGCAGCATCTTCAGAGATGCTACAAACTCCTTCAACGGTCCAGAAACAACCTGTGCTGCATATGCAGCCTCATTGAGCCCACCACCCATCTTCTTGCCCTTTGAGTTGACCACTGCTGGTGGGAGTTCAAGGCGGATAAGTGGCTGCTTGACACCATGAGCAACCACACCCCATACCATGACTCCAGTCTGACCACTCCTGAAGGTCGGTTGGATGCAATCAAGCTGATACTCCTCCCCTGGCTTGCAGGTAACACACATGTGCTCAGGCTGCTTGCCAGTCTCAAATTTCACCTCATCCGTCCACCCAACTAGGTTCCAGTTCCTCTTGGCATTGTTGACAACCCAGTTGAGGCATTTGGTGACAGTTGGTGGTGCGATAAATGGCTTGCGGCAAGCAACACAGTGGTGGTAGCCCTTCTCAACTGCTGCAACCTGAACTTGGTGAGGTGTGACAAAGCCAATAGCTGCAGCAATGGTCTTATAATTTGCAAAGCGGTTGGCACGGACCCTCTGAACAACTGTGTGCTTGGTCTGCTCAGACAGGGCAGGGGGACGGCCAGAATGGGGGAGGGATTCAATGGTATGGTGTTTTAGCCATCTCTCAACAGTATCTCGAGCAGTGTTAAGAGGGACGCGTTGTTTGACTGATATTTTGTGGTACAAGTAGCCTTCGTTGCATAGGGCAATAATTGTGCCACATTTTGCAGCAGAAAGTTCATTAGAGTGAGAGTGCACCATGTTCAAGCAGGAGGTGGGAGCGGCAGATGTTAGCACGTGACCGTGTACAGAAACTTCTTGTAAGCACTAGTACTTCTCCCCTTATTTCATCCCCTTCCCATGGACCAAACTGGTTAAAACTTGGTATTTGAGGTTTCTCCATATGTGCACATCTGATGCACACAGGGGAGTAGCCTTGCACCATGGGATTCATCAATGTCTGAACTGATCCTTTTCAGGGGTTGATCCCTTGGGGTATAGATGTCCCTGTTTTGAGGCTTCTAATCTGTCCAGGTGATAAAAACTTCCTGCCAGATGCCTTTCTTCATGCAAACTCAATGTTCATTTCTCTTAGTTTGCTCTGTACTGCATGAGATGAGAATAGGGGTAAATAGCACTCTTCTCTGTTAGTTTCTCCAGTTCTACTGATTGGATTGAGCTGGTATTTTGTGAAAGGCATGTATAGTGTATCAGGATGCATATTGCCTCATTCTTTACCTACATGACTGCTGGTCTGAGTAGTAACTGGGGGTATGCTCCCCCCCTGAATATTTTGTGATTGTATTTGCACAATTGCTACCTCAGAATGATTTTTTTCGACTGGTATGAGAGCATATTGGGAGTCGCCTGAATTTACTCTATTTAACTAGGTACATTAGATCAGATTGTGGTGGGTTTTCAGGGGGACAATTTTTGCCTCTGAGCCCCCCTGCCCAAACAAGTTCTTACATGTATAAAGAATAGTGTGCAGAGACCTCAGACAGTGCTGCTGCTGACTAATAATGTTCCAGGAATCATTTTTGAACCATTTATGCTCATGCAATGGGCAGATTTTTCAGCATTTGATGGGATTCACTTGAATTCATGTGAATTCACTCAGATTCACTCAAATGTGTAACTTCAAATCTTTTTGTCCAGTATGGCCTCTCATAACCACTGAGCGAGCAGGCAAGAACAAGCAGGAGTGTGCACAAGTGAGAGGGTGACGCATGACATGGTGCATGCACCAGTGTGAAACAGGGCAGCGCATGTGTGAGTGGGAGCAGTAAGTGGCAAGAGACGTGGTTGGCAGGGGTGTGGCTTACCTGCAACACACTTGCTGCTTGCTGAGCAAGGCGTGGGCAACCAGAGCAAGTGGAGGCAAGCGAGCAGCGTGGCAAGAACAGGCAAGAACAGGTGAGAGCGAGTGGGCAAGCGAGAGTGTGACGTGGCATGTGGACCAGCGTGAGAAGGTGCACAAGATGAGGGCCATTAAATGAGGACGCAGGTGTGGCGGGAACGTGCAGCATTGTGTTAATGGGCAAGTGTGAGGGCGTCTGAACATGGGCGTGGGTGAGCAGGAGAGTGGTTAGTGGCGACAGACAGGGTTGGGTGGGCATCAGGAGTTTCCCCCCCTCCCAGCAGAGCACTCTGGGAGACACCCGAGTCACCAGAGTGCTTGGAGTCAGACCCCCCTGTCAGTGAGGGGTCCCAGAGTCTTCTGTGAGTGGCCACGAGTGAGGTAGCCAAACATGTGCTCACAGTCTGTCATAACCTAAAATTGGTGCCTTAGGGGCCCTGCTAGGGGCCCTGTTCCTTAAGTAGTGGCTCCACTGAAAAATACTGATAAAAGGGTCTATATTCGTTAGGTTGCCTGTGGTAGTAACAAGATAAGAACGAACTGGGGGACCAGTTCGTTTACAGGCTCTCTATATACAGTGGGCCACAAATCAAATGGGACACGTGACCCTCTTGACTTAAAGCTGCTGCAATGGGCCGTGCAGGCCGATTTGTACTTAGGCTAAATAATAAATTTTGCTCTAAATGGCGACAGAGTTCTCCATTCAAAGACTTGTGGTGCTAGCTGAAGCTTGCAATGGTGTAGGCACGAAGTAGTCTTTTTATTTGTCCCATTTGTTTTGATGCTGACAAAGCATGAATGCGCACACACCAGAGTCTTGAGCAGAACAGAACATTATATTGTTATAACACAAGCACAGACCAGTAGCGAGTATTCCCACCCTTCACAGCATTAAGCTCTTCCACTCGGTCTACCATAGAATCATACAGTTTATCAATATAAGACTGAGGGATACAAGCCCACTCCTCCTGAAGAATCTCCCACAAATCATTTGCATTCCAGGGCAAATGGGGGTGCATATGAACCCGACGGTCCAAGTAGTCCCACACGTTCTCAATTGGGTTCATGTCAGGGCTGTTGGCTGGCCAGGGAAGGAGTGAGAGGTGATGGTTGTCGATCCAATCATGTGTGTGCCTGGCTGTATGCTTTGGATCATTGTCGTGTTGGAAGATGGTGCGGCGAGGGGAAAGGGAATGATCACGTAGGGTCCCCATGAGCTCGTCCTCCAAGATCTCAGTGTACCGCACAGCTGTAAGATGCCCATCAATACGATGCAGTCAACCCACTCCAGCAGCTGTGATGCACCCGCAAACCATGACGCTCCCCCCACCATGCTTGACGGTTTTTCAGGTATAGCGAGGATCGAGGGCAAGGCCTGAGCGTCTCCAGCAACGGGGAGGGCCATCGCTGCCAAAAATGTTGAACTTTGACTCGTCCGAGAACATGACACGGCGCCAATCACGAACCGACCATGTTGCACGGTCTTGCGCCCAGTCATGACAAGCCTTCAGGTGTTGTTTTGTAAGGAGAGGAACGGGGCGACGGGTGTAATTGTTGATGCTGAGGTCGCGCAGACGGCAGCAGACAGTCTCGGTTGAGACATGAGGAAAATAGTCGCGATGGAGCTGGGCTGTGGTGGCCAACCGGTTGCGAGACAATGAAAGGGCCGCAAATTTTGCATCAGCAAGGCGCAATTTGCGAGGGCGACCTGAGCGGGCCCGATTCGAGTGATAACTGTGAGTCTTGTAGTAATTTGTGCATGTACGGCTGACAGTGGACGGAGGGACGCCGAGCCTGGCTGCGATTGCACGGATAGTCAAGCCGGTCTCGCGGAGGGCCAGGATTTGGGCACAGACTTCAGGAGAGTGCTGCGGGCAACGAGAGGGCATAGCTGGATGATTTTGGGTTGGCTGCAGTCATCTGGCTGGGCTCTTGAAATGAAGAGTTGATAGGAGAGCAGCGAAAGATTAGTCAGCCACAAATCAAATGGGACAATAAGAACACTTATTCCCCCTGTTTCTCTTTGATGTCATCTTCAATTAACGCAAAAATTTGCATAATGCACGACGTCAGCTATACGCACAACTTTCATTATTATACATCATCACAATTCAGCCTGCACGGCCCATCGCAGCAGCTTAAAGTTGAGAGGGTCACGTGTCCCATTTGATTTGTGGCCCACTGTACATGTGTCCAAGGCGAGTCATTGACTGGCTGCTTCGTAATCCGCAGTCTTTCCAGCCAGCCAATATTGTATGCGTGTTACATGCAGTGATTGCTGAGTCATCTGCCATTCTGCCTTCATTGGTAAGCACATCACTTGAGGTGACCGCTGACGTAATATTGCTGAGGCAACAATGTCACATGTAGTGTCAATAGCCCTTAAGGCGTCGCCAAGACGGTCACATGTGTTTGTCTATCAGTCATGTGTACTCACTACTCGGGTTATTTGCGGCTCCAAATCTTATAAGAGCCACACAGGGTCCGAGGGTCATGTGATCAGGTCACATGACTGGTTGGGAGTCGGGTGTGCATTACAGGGGGGAGATATTGCAAGCCTGACTTGCATAAGCAGGCTTAACCACCGTAAGCGCCGAAGTCATGTGACACGTAGAGTGCTTCAAATGACTTTGGGGAAAATACAATAAATGGTTAATTTATTGTTCTAACTTATTATGACTAAGCCCGTGTATCAGTAGTGCTCAGTCATCATGAACATGCTTAGTCATCATGAATGTGGGTCATGACATTTGCAAGTTCAGATAAAATGCATTAATTGCCTAATTAATGCCGTCGGTTAGTCATGACCGAAAATGGGTTATGACACGGTCATGAGCAGCATGTCACCAACTTATTTTCTAGCCATTATTTTTGCATTTTTTGTGCTCACATATATTTAATCATGTCTTTCACTTCATACACACTTTTTCCGCATCAAAAATAGGAGGAAAACAAGTGAGAATGGAGCCAAGCAAGGCCTGAGCATGGGTTGGAGCGCCAAAGTCACATGACTTATGCAGCTCCTCTGTAGCTGAAAGTTCTCACTCAAACTGCATGTATCCCATGTCCATCTGTGTCCTCCTAGGTCAATTGTGCGAGCAGAATCCATTGGCGCACTTATTACAAAAAAATAACAGCTAGAAAATATTCTGGTTATGTGCTGCTCAGTGAGTGTGAGCACATGTTTGGCTACCTCACTCATGGCCACTCGCAGAGGACTCTGGGACACCTCACCAACAGGGGGGTCCGACTCCAAGCACTCTGGTGACTTGGGTGTCTCCCAGAGTGCTCTTCTGGGAGGGGGGGATACTCCTGATGGGGTGCACTTACCTGGGGTGCTCACAAGGCGTGGGTGACAGGCGCGGGAGTGGGTGAGGGGTGGTTGGCAGTGGGGCACAACAGGCGAGAGTGGTGGTTGGTGTTGTGAGGGCTGAACGGTGATGTGGCAACCATCAACAAACCCTTGCCTAAGTGCCAGCTCTCAATTGACTCTGGGCCTTCAAGTGATATTGGCCTGGCCCTAAACTCAGGCTGTGTAGAACCTGGACAAGTTGGGCCAT
Source organism: Ceratobasidium sp. UAMH 11750 (assembly GCA_019677335.1). NCBI lineage: Eukaryota > Fungi > Basidiomycota > Agaricomycetes > Cantharellales > Ceratobasidiaceae > Ceratobasidium > Ceratobasidium sp. UAMH 11750. Next base: position 3,607 of record WSLM01000563.1, on the reverse strand, counting down.
GGCACAACACAACTCCCACCACAACAAGATGTAAATATGACCATAAAATGCACAAAAATCACAGGATCCTAATGATATAAAAATTTCACTACATAAAAATTACAAGCAGCAAAGTGCAGGGAAACATTGCCAAAAAATATTTTAGTCAGCCTGCACATATCATGAACTCATTGAACCTTGTACATATATATATCAATTGATGCGCATCGGTGAGCTGAGTTGAATGAGCATAATTGCAGGCTCTTAGGTGCCCTGCATGGAGAGATATTGAGGAAATACAGGGTGATTAGCCCCTGAGAGTGCCACTTGCACTAGTGAATCCCACCATGTCAATGATGCTCCCCCATGTGGAATTGGTGCAAACTACTTCACATATTTTACATACAAAATCTCATGTCAATTGAACCAATTTAAAGGGGTGAAATGGGGGAGAAACCACGCCAGTGCTGAAAAAACAGTCTGCATGCACTGTACATGCATTCAGGAGGCTTATGGGTGATTTAAAGCCCATAAGCATGCTCAGACAACTGAATGACATATGTCCAGGGTGGAGGGGGAATGTCCAAGAGTGTATGAACTATGTTCAAGGGCATTCAGACCACAGACAAGGCTGAGATGCACCAAACTGACTGCACCACCTATAGTTCATAGACTTTGAGGATAGCTGTGAGTAAAATAATGATCTAGTCATAGGTTTTCAAGCATGGGAGAACCATGAAAGCCACCAGAAACACTGGAATTCACCACCTTGGGGGAGGAAACAGGGGCTGTGCACTCTGGGGAATATTCTACTGGAAAGAATGCTTGTGATCTCCACCAAATATTTTTTTATCCAGTTTGCAAAGTATATAACTGGAAAGCTGAGAATATTCTGCATTTAATGAGCTACCACAGAAGTACTTGTGGTGAGATCTCAGAATGATTCCTCATGTTGAGCGAATGTCTCTTCACCATGAGTAACTTGACTGTGACACATTTTGTGACTTATTGGGCAATAAAAGATTCCATTTTAGATCATAATTAATGCCCATTGTGTCTGAAATGTGTGGATAAAAACACACCTGTCTACAGAAGTCTACAGTAGACAAGGGGGATTACAGGCACAACTGTAGATCTCCTGTAGATGTGACATGTCTACAGATGTCTACAGTAGACCTGGATGTCTTGGTAGACCCAGACCATTTTCTTGATGTGGGCACTCCGCTCAGTCCTGTCACCTCTGACCCACGCACAGTGGTCACCCCCTTATTGCCAACACCTGGGAGCGCACTTTCACGGATACTGGCTTGCTTGCAGACTTCACAGACATGCCCCCCGGCCTTTGTTTCAGTTTCAGCATTGGTGTCTCCCCTTGTCCCCTGCCTTGCACCATCATTCTCCCGAACCATAAATCTGCCCTAGATCACCCCAATGTCATCACACATCACATCACCAAGGAGGTCACCGCTGGGCACTACACCAGCCCCTTTTCCCCTTCTGCCCTTGAGTCCCTGATTGATTTCTTCCACGCGTCTCCACTCGGCGTTGTTGACAAACCCTCGTCACCAGGGGAATTTTGCGTTATACAAGATTTTTCTTTCTCTCTGTCAAACGCTATTGGCTTGTCTGTAAACTCAGAAATAGATACTGCCTATTTTCTTGCTCATGGGGTTTCTTCCCCCTCATCATCAATGCCATCCTGAGCCTCCTGACTACTGCCCAGGCAGCCACCTTTGACGTCGATGCTGCATACTGTCGCATTCCTGTGCACGTCGAGGACCAGATCCACATTGTGGTCCACTGGGACAGGCAATGCTGGGTGGATCATTGTGTGCCCTTCGGTGCTGCTAGCTTGAACAGGCTTTTTGGTTGATGCAGTGATGCTTTAGCACAGATTTATGAGGCACAGGGCCTGGGCCCAGTTTTGAAATGGGTCAATGATTTTCTGTTCTTCCAGTCTCTGACTCTCAGCCCCCCCCCCTCCTTTCCGTACTCTGAGGACAACATCTATGCCATTGCAGCCATACTGGGCATCCCCTGGAAGCTTGTCAAGTCCTGCCCCTTTGCCGCTGTATTCCGCTATATTGGTTTTGACTGGGACATACCTGCCTGCACAGTCTTAGTTCCTTCTGAGAAGTGTCGGAAATTTCTGGCCAAGCTACGGGCCTAGGCTAGCTCCCCATCAGTTTCACTCAAGGCCATGCAGAGCCTGCTCAGCTCCCTTTCCCACTATACATGGGCTATCCCTGAGGGGAGATCACACCTCATCAGTCTCTCGCGTTTCCTCTCGTCCTTTGCCCACAGCAGCTCGGCACACTTTGCCCTGCACCAGCCATCGGCATGTGCCCTGTCCAACATGGCCTGGTGGGAGCAGCACCTGGCTTCTGGTTCTTGCAGCTCAGTGCTATGGCCTAACCCACCTCTTTCTGATCTTGTTTGTTACTTGGATGCTTCATCCTCATTTGGTGTTGGTCTTGTCATTGGCCAGGAAGCAGTGTCATGGGAGCCTTTGGAAGGCTGGCACAGTTCTGGCCAAGATATCAGTTGGGCTGAGTTTGTTGCTGTGGAACTGGCCTTGGATGCCCTCATTGCCCAGGGTCTTCATGATGCCTCTGTGGTGATGCATTGTGATAACCAGGGTGTTGTAGGTGCCTTTGCTGCTGGCTGTTCTCACAATGACCAGCAGAACTGTGTTCTGCAATGGGTAATGGCCAAAGCCCTCGGATCTAACATCCACATGCAGCTTGCATACATCCACATGGAGGACAACCCAGCTGATGCTCCTTCACGGGGCCTGTCTTTGCTGTCGTTACAGCGCATGTCGGTTATCCCCTTGCCAGACGAGTATGATCCCGTCCGTCTGGCTTGCTTATACTATTTGTCCTGCCACCCTTAATTTGTCATGCTCACGGTTCCGCCTGTTTGGGCCCTTCTGTCTTTGCTTTCTATTTATTGCACCAGTCTTCCCATACCCTCCTGTGCATAGTATTCTGTCTGTTTTTTGCTCTATTGTGTTTGAAATACATCACCCTTCTGCCTGTGCACTGATTGTGTCCCCTCAGCAACTTCTTTGAGTGCCTCTTGTCCATCAAGATATTGGGGCTGCCCCCATCTTGGCCTTGCCTTTTTTGGCTCATGTGGTGGATGGCAGGGGTTACATCACCACCACCCTGGCCATGCCAGTGCCTCCTTGGCCCTGATTGTGTTGCATGGTCCTCTGCCCCAGCTTCCCGTGCCATTCTTTATTACCCAGCTGGGATGCATGTTGGCCCCCCCCCCTCCCATTCACAGTTTTGCTTGTGACTTCCCCCCTCCCAGCCTTCTCCCTGCTTTCATTCCCAGTACATGGTGCCCTGCATACTAATTCAAATTGATCACATCTACCCATTTCAGGTATGGTCTATTGGGTCCCTTTTATTGCCTCCGCGCCACTTATACATGTCTATCACTACAGTACCTCACCAAACTGATTGTAAAAACCATCATGACAGCTTGCTGGCCTCCTGCAGAGCCTGTTCAATGCTTACATAAGCCATCACCTTAGTCCAGGGTAGCTGTGCTTCTCAGCTACAATTTGCAATTTGTTTGGTTCTGTTTGGTTCCTTAACCATGGAGATATGGTCTGGGA
>WSLM01000562.1:0-14847 GCA_019677335.1 Ceratobasidium sp. UAMH 11750 | reverse complement strand
GCCATGCTTTGCCCTGTCCCAGGCAGGACCAGCATTACTGGTTTCTGCAGCCACTCCAAAAATATGAATGTGTGGAATTGAACCCAAAATATGTGCAGCACAACTTAGGTATGCCCACAGCTGGAATCAGGTCACTTCAATACCCTACTGGGAAGTGGAATAATTCACATGGACTGGTGTCCAAGGACACCAGATGCCAACACCTGAATTTTGCAACCCATGTCATTGGCCATACCATTACTCCCTGATCAGCCCAGTGACATGGACATGATTTCTGTGGTGTACATGATGGCAACCAGTGGTCACTCTGATATTGCTCAGCTGAGCTTTCCTTTGTTGTTGGTCCTCAGGTGACTTGATTGTTTCTTTTTGGACATCATGCAACAAAACCAATTGTAAAAACACCTGCACTTCCCAGGCCATATCTCCACAGTTAAGGAACCAATCACAACCAAACGAATTGCAAATTGTAGCTGAGAAGCACAGCTATACTGGACCAAGATGATGGCTTATGTAAGCATTGAACAGGCTCTGCAGGAAGCCAGCAATCTGTGATGATGGTTTTTGTGATCAGTTTTGTGAGGTACTGTACTCTCACCCCACCAATCAACACCTCCCCAAAAGCTAGCTTGCCCACCCAGCACTCCTGTGGGTCATTCGCCAACCGCCAATTCGGGCACCAGAGGATTGCTTCGCTTGTCGTTGCCCATTTGACCACCAACGCTTTCTCCCCCGGGCTTGTCCAGACTCAGTACGGCATTTTTGTCATGCACAGCGGTAAGAGTACCAGAGACCGTGCTCCTGACTTGGATAGACGAGACATTGGCAGGGGCTTGGAACGAAGGAGCAGCTTGGTGGATCGAGGCTGTGAGCTTGTGTGCATCTTGATTGACAGCAGTGATCCAGGATTTAATGACTTGACTGATAGTAAAGAGTCTGGTGGTACTTGAAACCTGTGCATCCCTACATCCAAGATAATTAACAAATTTGAACGTAGATAAAAGAGCACATACATCAATTCACCCAGCGGGACTAATGACCTCACGCCTCCATAATATTCCAAAATCACAAATCGCTCCTCGGCATGCTGTAAAACCCCCAGCGTGACCATCCCAACTTTTGCATCCTCAAATGATGCCAGAATCGGGAGTGTTGACTCGAGCAATGATTTTTTCAGTGTCAGGCCGACTTGGCTTCAGTTGCTATCGACGTTCAGAATCTGGTTTGCCCCGAGCATGTCAGACGCAAAGTTAGGAGAAGTAAGAAGAAACGGACCCTGCATTTCACAGTTGCACCCTGCTTGAACTTGCGTTCAGGATGCTTAAGCCTGATATCCGCATAATGGTCCGGCCCTACGAACCCAGTGACTTTGTCCGAGAATGCGGCAAGCAGCCTGTTTTCTTTGAGTTTTGTAATCATTCCCTAAGCACCCATTAGCCTCCCCATCCATGGAAAAAGGCCTGGAATAAGCACACCTTGAGCGTTCCCCAACATTTACATCCCCCGCTCGCATATACACCAGCTCCAACACGCTCGGCTGTAAACCGAGCTGAACAAGTCCGTCGAGAGCATGGTGACCAGTCACCCATGCGTGATGTGTGCTCCCAACTTGCCACGCACCGGACGCGCTGGATAGTTGGGGAACGAGCAAGTCAGCGATTCACGAGATCTGGATAAGTGTGTCTGAAATATGCGACAATAAATGGTCAAGGGGCACATATGTGAACAAACCCATCAACACCCTCCCCGACTTGACACACCAAACCCCACTCGCTCTCGACCTGTGTGACGTGGACCGATTCGAGAATCATCCCGATGGGATATGCCTTGGAAAGTTTTACACCGCCCTCAGCCTCCTTGTTTCTTTTCTTCTTCTTTGGCTCCCAGAAGAAGTGAGGGCAAAGTGGATGCAGGAACAAGACCAAGAACGTGTGGTAGGTGAAAGCGCAAACTTTGGTGGGCTTGAACCGGGAAAATCCCATGACACTCGAGCTTTGACCTACATCAGAATATCAGATACACATCACTCGTGTGCACGATGGGAGGGAAGAGTAAGAAACGCACCTTATCTCCCATTTTAAATCACAAGACCAGGAATACGACGACAGGAGACTCACCCAATAAAACATTTCCGTCTCGTCTGCGCTCCACCTCGCTCCCCTCATCTCCTCCCGCTTCGCAAAACTCGCCAAATTCGAGAACCAGGTCGAATCGGCCTCGTCCATGACAACCATCGCGTCCTTGACAGGCGCGGGTGCCACATATTCCTTGCAGTACGCCCTGATCACCGCTGCCGCCCTGTTGTCCATCTTCATCTTTGACCACGCCTCCATTTTGTCGGCCTTGGCCCGGGCCAGTTGTCAGGTCCTTCCTTCACCGCCTCGTCCGGTTCAAGCATCCGTTCTTTGCCATCACACCCGTTCTTGGGAGGCACCATCCCACTCTTGTCTGCTGATCCACCTTTGCTCCCACACCCAACGCTGCCTGCCACAGCAAGCTTCTCGAATCGCGCATACTTCTTGTCATCTTCTCGAGTGTTATGTAACGCATACATCCTGAGACTTGAAGTCTTCACTAAGACTTTAAGTTAATTCCGACTTATCCTAACCCAACATAGGTTAGATATTGGCTTAGATAAGATAAGGGAATTTTTCTATATATTTTAGTATTTTTCCCAAGCCAGATCGATAAGGAAACAGTGGAGATACAGATCAGCCCCTATCTCCCGCTAGCGTCTCACTTCCCCTAGTCAAGCACTCGACCCCTAGACATTCCTTACTATATTAGGAGGTCCTCTGACCATTTGTGGCAACATCTCAGAGCATTCTGACGGCTAGATAAAAAGTAGAGCCCCTAGATCACATGACCTAAGGAGATAAAAGATCTACTTTAATAAAGCTACCAAAAGGTATGCCACCTGAGGCGTTGTCGCCAACGGTAAACGCGGCCAGGAGTAGAATCATACATAATAATTGGCGGAGGAATGCCCACAAGTCAAAATCTGCTTGCAACACAATCCCCAGTGGACCAACGGAGAGCCCCCACTAAGTGGTCAACCAATTGATACTTTCCTAAGATCCGCTAGTCACTGGCAAACCGCCAAAATAATTCATTCCAGGTTTGTGGGTCCGAATCTGGTAAGTCACATGACCACTCCATTTGGCAACCCAGGTTGGTCTCCAGAGTCCTTACATACCCTTTTTGGATAATCTCTGATCACTCCATAAATGAAGTCCTACCAAGGAAACCAATGACACTGGTTCCAGCTGTACCATTGGCTAAATCCAGGAACCAACGGATCGGGTCAAACTTGCTATATTTTCTGCGAACCAGGATAGCGGAGACTTGTGAGACACTACAGACGCAAGCGTACTCAAGCCCAAACATTCACCGCTTGACACTAACATTGTGCGCCAGCATAGTGGAACCTGTACTGACACTCTGCGTATAATATTAGGCCATGTTAGGATATGTATGTGCTGTGCGCGCACAATAGGAAACCAAAGGACTGGACAAGACAAGGTTTCGGGTAATGTTAGGACTTGGCCTACGCTCTTTGTTTACTGTTAGTATAGTTCCTGTAGACTGGATCTATTTGTACATACAAACAGACCAACGGGTATATAAGGCCCTGTAGGTCAACCTTTTAATGCATCTTTTACTTACCTTTTACTTTGATCCCCATCTTTGAACGCACCGTGTGATTAAGCCCTTAAGGCTACTATTGGTTGATAAGTCGGTAATCAGCACTGCAAGACTCAGTCAATCGCTAAGACCTAAGTCGCACTGAGTCCCAACCTAAACTGTGGTAAAGCGCTCTGGTATCCTTTAGCGGTCCTACTTGTGTGACTGCCATCACTGCCAGTCCCCCTAAGAGATTAATTAACTGTGTGATTAGTCTTTAGTCTACTAACATATCTATATACTGAGTTCTTAATTGATCTTGGTAATTGTATCTACAAATTCTTAGCGTATAGGACGCGCTCGCCTCTGACAAGGCTCACGACTAAATACTTAAGAGCTTCTGGCCCTGTCTTCTCCTATTCTAGGCAACTAGTTATACGAAATCTCATACACCTCCAAGAGGTCAATTTGCCTACGTCAACTGGTGAATCCTCTTAAGAGTATCCTTTCCCAGGTGTGCACAGTAACACAGCGCATACACCTAGAACCTGATCCCTCAAGCAAGCACCTCTGTCTCTAAGTTGGTACTCCCTTGGCACTTGCGCATAAACTCCAGAAAATACACGACCTATAACATCGAGTTCACAAGGTCTGGAGTGTGTGAGCATGCGGGATGCGCGTATGTAAAGCATGAAACACACCAGAGATGACAAGGGCCAACACTGCTGATTGCAAGATCGTGGATGATCATTGCGTTGATCTGTGAAGAGAATGAGAGCGAGTTTGAGATGTGTGTGTGTGGCAGAAGTCATCGCGGGTCATCTGTGCAAGGGCGTGAGCGCGACTGGGCAAAATGAATAAATGGCAAGACGTACGCCGGGCTTGTGGGGAACTTCAGCAGGGATAACCACAAGGTTGGCACCCTGCAGGTCATCATTTGCATGGTCGTAGTTGGAATATTGTCATTGGACTCGGGGATGGTATCGGGTATATGAGTGTGTAGAACCTTGTTTGAGCAAGGTAATGTCGTGATTCTGGAGTGAGACATTGGGAAACCGGCCGGATAAATTTAAGTGCTCGTGGATGGTGGATCCAATGATCACGGGGCATTGAAAGGCATTGCAGCGGATATCAATCCTCCATACTAGTATGCTCTTTTTTTCTTTCTTTCACACCACATACACTAATTTATACCAAGTATTTAGTCAACCATGCCTTACAAGTGGTTTTCTGGTAATTGCATGACCCCAGAACCAGATGGTGGGCAAGCAGGTGTGGTGAGGATGGACAACAGGGTTGGCAAGACCGCACAACAGGGTTGGCAGCGAGAGGGCAAGCAGGAGGTTTTCACCGCAATGAGAAATCAAGTTCCCCCATACTATATGTGCCATACCGATTTATCATTCTGTATAGTTGTAATACCCGATTTTTGCTTTCGGAAATACCAGTGGCAACGCGAGCAGGGTATCGCCCCTGTGCCGCGAATTGGAGTGACCATTGAAGTCCTGGGCATGGAATCCGCTGTACTTGTGGACAGTAATGGCTATGTCATTGCATGGATATTCCCCGGTTTCCTCAAGGAACAGAGCCTGGTATGCAAAATTCGCGTTTCATTCGCACTTCATGGCAGATTCACACTGTTCCACACAGTCACATCTAAACCAAGTATCCCAACAGCACGCAGACTATGAATTTCCAGCTTCTGAATGTGCCAAAGGGAAAATTCGTGGCTGCAATACAAATGGCAGGGCTTGTGGGGGCCCTGAGACTTATACGACAACTCATGGGATCTGGGGAACCGTCACATATTGTCTTGCATGGCACCAACAGGAACATGAAGTAAGTATCTGGCTTGCATAATGTGACCACATTAACAATGAATGCCCAGCATGATTGTTCATTCGCACCATCAAAAGACCTTGTCCAACTTTGCAGCGTCCAACAATGTGCTCAACGCGACCTTTTCTTCACGTCGATTCACGACATTCATTGCAAGCTCAATCATATTATTGAGCTTGTCAATCCTGACCTCTATGCTCGTCTCCAAGATCTCAGGACTGGCCTCCAAGATCACCCTTCCTGCTTCCGTTATCTCCCGTTTTGGGCCTCGATTTTTCCTGGTCACAGTTTCATATGCAACCGTAAAAATGGGTCCCACATTGATGGAAATGACATTCAGTGTGGCTTTGAGGCGATCCTTGCGGGTGGGCGATTCACTGGTGGACACCTACGCCTTGATGACCTTGACGTGCGATTGCGTCTCTCCCTTGGTACACTCCTGCTTCTGGATGGCACCAGCCTGCAACACTCTGTAGAACCCTGGAGTGGGCCACAGCAATTCTCTCACACACTGTTTGCTCACCGTTCACTGTTCCTCGAGCTCAAAATCCCTTATTCTCTCCCCGATGTCTCGCTTTGCGCCATTAAAGCCCGCCTTGCAACACCCACCTATCAACCAGCACCATCTCAGTCCCCAGTTAAGAAACAACTGCTAGAGGTTGGTCCTGAGTCCTCGTCAAAACACCGTCGCAAGGATTGACAGTTCTGTGCATACATTACCTAAACCCCAGTGATAATAGTATGCCTCCTTTTGACTTGCAGCAGTGTATTGCTAAGTGAACGTAAATTATCAAATGGTAAACATAAAGCATCAAAACTGTAGGTAATTTCACTCATATATGCTGGTTATATTCAGGAAAACTTGGAGGTGAAGTATGGCCATGTGTGTCACTTGTTACTATGATGCCAACACAGAGGGTACAGTCTACCTTGTCATGCCCGACCCACAAGCCAACGTTGAACCGCCGTTTGGAGACGATACAGACCCTTCAGCATCGGACATGACTATATTTACCAATGATCTCCCAGGTGCGTTAGCTCCTCGAATCGGTTTGCGCTTCGGTCTGACATGGCACAGGCTATTTCATCCTACACAACGGACAACAACGGCCAGTGAGCAACAATATAGCTTGGTGGTTCCCTGTGGACAACGTTTGGTGCTTCATCATCTGATCCCTTGCAAGTTAATGGATCTTTGGAGGGAACTATGTTGGACCTATGAAGGAGGTGTTAGCTCCTTTGACTGGAAGGAAACGAGAGGCTTTGGAGCTGGGCCAGAACTTGGTAGGCTACCTCTGTTAGTCTCGGTTCTTCAAGCAACTTACCATTTTAACAAGGTACAAGAAATGGCTCAAGAGTCTCCTAGCGTCCACTTTCGAATAATAGACGTGGCGCCGATCAAATTGCTCATACTCCATGTTCGAACATCACGTTTCACGTGTATGACTTTACACAAGGCTTGCTTTTGCCAAATGACTCGCAAGATGCCATATTTCTCAACATCGTTTTCGAGCCAGTGAGGCCATACACTACCGCACCCATCACACGCTTCCGCTTACATGTATGAACAGGTGCAAGACTACCGTGCCCTGGTTCTGGAAGTGGTTCTGGAAGCTCGTCACGTCCTCCGACCTGGTGGACTCTTGTACATCAACAATTTCATCCCCCACCTCTGGGATACACAAAACACGTCCATCCCAGCCTACCAGACAAACCCTGTGGGATGTCGTGTATTTGATCTCGCACGAGCACAGATCTCGAAATTTGGGATTGACCCTGATGCATACCATAAACTGCCCCGATGGCATGCCCCTGAGTCGGACCTGTGGGGGACCTGAGCAGGAGGGGTTCGAGAACATTCAGACGATAATCAAGGCTTACCCCGCTTACCCGCACGACGGCTTGCCTTGCGCACTTAAACCGGACCCGCGCTTGGCGCCATACATTTCAGCGTATTTCTGTTTGATATTTCGCATGTATGTACAAGTTGACTGCGCGCATTCACTTGTATTTTTGTTTCATTTTTACAACGTCTAGATCGCGCGTCACAGCAATTGTAGGCTGATTTGGTCACGTGCTGCAAAACTTTTGTAACGCAGTGTAGATGTAATGTCAGGCCTCAGTAACTCTCGGCGCTTATGTGAGATCAAATAAATAATTTGAATTCAGCCAGGCTACAGTGACATCACCCCTTTCACGTCACAAAGCAATTCACGAAGAGTCCGCCTCCGGTCATGCAAATATGGCTCACGCCATTGTCCGGTACGCATTGTCAATGGGGGTGGGGGCAAAGTCAAATCATAGAACGTAAAATAAGTCTGGATCTGGTCCTGAGTCAATGCATCCACAACTGTCACCTTGATCAACTGCAGTAGGGTGGGGTGCTGTAGCTAATGAATAGCAATGCAAGTATCTTTATGCAAAGTTGGGACGTATTGAGTAGCTGATTGTGCTGGGGATAGGATTGCGTTCAGTCTTGTCAAGCTCTGCTGGTGAGTGACTCACCCGATCTTTCTGTTATGCGATTCTGGCTAAAACTTGTCCTTTCAAGCTGAAGATTCAACCTTTGTTCGGGATACTGGAGCAAGCTGATTCCCCCAGAGTCAAATATAACACTGGCCAAGCTTCGCGCCAGCCATTATGTTATGATCAGCTGAGTGGCTGACAGTGAGAAATACCTCCGTGTAGTCAGAAGTAATCCCCAGAACTATGCATGGTGTATCGTGTTCCTAGAGATAGTCGCTGGGGTACCTGGGATGGTTGCTGTTACAATTTGCCATCTCCGGAGCTTGAGACTCATGGTTAGTTGGTATTATGACTACTAAGTGTTAGACAAACTGACCTTGCTTGTCCAATAGCAATGTGATACCGGGTGAATCCATACGCTGCTAGAGGAGGCAGAAAATGAACGAGTGCATTTGATGACATTTATGAGCTTAAAGGTACTAAGGAGTGGTGACTTTTGTAGAAAATACTCACATTCCGCTTATAGAAACTGTCATTCTGGTTCCGAGCACTAATCTTAGCAAGTCAAGGAGTCTTCTACAATGCATTCTTTTGGGATATTTGATTTCCCCCAAATCCACGCATCAATTTGTTAGGTTTTTGGAGAAAGAAGTCGTCACTTAGTACGCCCTATTGCTGCATTGTGATTTAGTGTGATATGATTCACCTTATCCCATAGCACCAAATGTATCGTGGAGATTGAGGCAGGGCGTATTCCAGAGTGGAAGGTGAAACCAGCGCCGAACATCACAATTGACTACTGGCGCCTTCCAAAAGGCGCGATGCTCCTTGATGTCATCAACGTAGTTTGCGCAGATGAGTCGGCTCACCAGTTTGTAAACCACAGTCTGGCCAACCTCAAGCAGAATGACAACTTGAATCCATTCACCGTGTGGGAACCAGAAATGCGCTTGAAAGGAACTCCCCCCAGGCGAGCATGTACCTCAGTGATTGAGGTGAGAGAGGCTTATCTTTTGCATAGTTTCACCTGCCAGGAATCGGCGGTATTCATTAGGAAGTCCAAGGATATGATGGAGCAGAATGGTTCATAGGTTTGGAGCGGTGTGGGTGGGAGTAAAATAGATCTACCCGTACCAGAGTTTGAAGTGAAATTAATGACCACTGAGCGACAATTTAAATCACCTGGTTGGACTGAGAAGTAGTGGATTTGTAGGCTGATAGTTGGGAGATGAGCAAGGGCAACAGGGATCAGTGTTGTCATGACCTGGTCACAGCCCCCTGACTGGTCAAGAGGTCTGCTGACCTAACCCTGGGGTCTGGTCAAACCCCGACCGGGTCATGACCGGTCAAGGCACGTGATCCAGGCCTCTGCAACTGTCGCACGGAGAATGTGTGCTAGGGAAAGAGAATTAAGTGCCGCAGGAATAATTTCATGCAGCCTACCAGTATGTGTACCAAAAATAGAGCTGAAATAAAATTATTTAGATAAATGTGTTCGGCGGAGGAGTTGAATTGCCAACCTACCTGGCTCAGGGCAAAACAGTAATGGTTAGGTTAGCAGGCACATTTTCAAACCCCCCGGCAAGTGCCCTATAAACCATGCCCGCCTTCTGGAGCTTGCAACTGCAGCCTTGACTGCGGCACATGCTTTGAAAGCTCGGACTACTTTTTCATCAACGTATAACATCTTCACTAAGGCTGGTTAGAGCGATCCCATAGATCTTTTGGCTCCTTGACACCCACACATATTTTCGAGACATCATGTGGCTCTGACCCGTCAAGGGTGAGGTCAAGGTCATGACCCGTTGACCTGACTCAGCCCCAGACCCTGGGTCAGACCCCTGAATTTGACAACACTGACAGGGATTGGTCGTGTTTGGATCCAGGTGGTTGGGATCATGTGCGTGTGGGACAAATCTTTTGATGGCAACAATTTGGCTTGAGTGGCCTGCTCCAGGCCGGGGACCTTGCTCCAGTATCAGTACCGCTCTTTGATCTAAGAAATTCACGTCGTAAGGCCAAAGCCCAACGTGGTACAAGAGTCTACTCTACCCTGTTTAGGACATTTGCACTTTCCCGGGCTGGTCCCCGAAACACATAACATGAATTGATACAGTCACACAATCTCTATTGTCAAAATACCTCACCGGGAAGGTCAAACACAGTAGAACGTTGGTTTCCTATCTTGAAATCAGTGCGGACTGTATATAAGGCCTAAAGGTGATTGGCTGCCCTCTCCCGAAGGACTTGTTAGCTGCCAGCTCGGCTGTTGTCGGGTCAACTCGATACCCCTGGAGTACCTCTCACATCTGGTAAGACCAGAAATGTCTCACAGGTTCATACATGATCTGATTGACGCTTGTTTGTATTAACCCAAGCCCCCAACAGTTGCCTTCGCCCGATGCTTGCACAGGTTTTGCAGGACCTGTTTCTAAGTTCTGGGATGTGCACAGAAGCTCTTGTATGAATTTGCACTTTAAATAGCCTTTACAACCATTCCCGTATACGCTTCTTGAAGTTGCTGCATGTTGAGGCATCATCTCGCTTCTGTAAGTGGCTGGCAGAGAAACTGTGCTTAATTTCAAATTGAATTCAGGCCGTGGAGAGACCGTGTTGGAGCAAGGTAACCTTGATTCAACCACATGAACGGGCCGGCGTCGTGCCCTGGATAACTCGATATTCAGGTAAGGTGCATTGATTATATCAGGTATGAGCTGACATGAAAGACTTGGCATGAGCTCAAGGTGGGGTATGTACGCTCGGCACAACTTGGTGTGTCAATCTCTGATGTTCTGATACCCATCAGCTAAGCCATCCCCCGCTCGAGTGTAGATTCGATATACCAGCATTACTTCATGACGGTACTCCAGCTTACCCGTTTACGGTATACTACACATCTGGTAGAACTGCCGTGTTCCGGTCTATCTACCTAGGCAAGTGTTTATCATCTGTTCACTGTAAATTACTGCTAAGGTCAATTGAGCAGAACAGCTAGCACCTAGAGTTTACCAACCACCCCACTCGCTCCCAAAATCCTTGGTTCAATTTGGCTCAACTCTACTCAATCCCTCCTCCACCCTCAATTACTACCATCCAAGACCCATGTTGCCGTCCCCCGCACGCCATTCGTACAGCCCAGTCCAAAGCTGCTCCTGACATCCGATGAGGCAGAGCATGAGACTTTGCTGGAGGACATCGATGATCGCATTTCACCCGTCTCATTCGCCCCTTCTCTTGACGAGCTCTCTGACGAGCAAAGGTAGATATTGCTCAAGGTCCAAGAGGGCAAGAGTATCTTCTTCACTGGTTCTGCAGGTAAGCTTCTTGGCTCCCTCTCATCCTATTCCCTCATCAACTTTAGTTTTGATTTAGGTACCAGCAAATCGGTGCTGCTAGGAGCCATCATCAAGGATCTTGGCAGGCCGTCTGCGTTTGTTGCCATAACTGGCAGCACTGGGATCGTGGCGATCAACATTGGCGGACAAACCCTACATTCCTGGGCAGGTATGGAACCTGATTCATATAGAGTGATGAGTTTACACCACGATAGTTGTAGGTCTTGGAAACAAACCCGTCCAAAGCCTGATTAGCATAGCAAAATACCTTAACCATGTCTGAGAGAGATGGATGTCGGTCAAAGTCTTGATAATAGATGAAGGTACGTCCACTAGCGTGCCTGTGTTGAGCTTCATAATAATTTCATGTAGTATCTATGGTCTTGGGCCGATGGTTCGACGTCTTGGAAGAAATCGCGTGCGGAGTCCGATGAATCAGGAAGCCGTTTGGTGGAATTCAAGTAAGTGTCTCTTGATCTTCTCTGGAGCTCTTCTCACGTATGTTTAGCTAGTCGTTTGCAATGATTTCTTCCAGCTTCCACTGGTCACTGAGTGATCCAACGAACCAGGACTATTGTATTCGACTCTTGGACCTGGGATTCGTGCATATGGACCCAGGTCAAGCTCACTCAGGTGTTTCAACAGAAAGATCCAAGTAAGTCATTTCATTGTTCAGTTATCGCCACTATTTGACATGCTTTTAGTGTTGGTCAACATGCTAAACAACATGCGGTCAACTTTCGCATGAATCCGCGAAACTCTTACATCAACTTGCCTGAACAGTCAAATACGAAGATGGAATTGTGCCAACTGAGATTGTACCGCTTCGATGGACGGCAGAGGCTTCGAATCAATGACATATTAGGGGACTTCCTAGTGATGTCACCGAGTTTAGAGCGACCGACACTTTTGGAAATGTCGAATTCAATCGCAGGAAAAGCTCAATTCTGCGCGTGCTGCTGCACTATTTCGTCAGCTGATTGCACCTTCCGTCGTCAAGCTGAAGGTGAGTATTGTCTCAACATCTTTTCTGTAATGGCTTACCTGAATGGATATATAGATCGGCGCTCAGGTTATGAGTCTTCAAGTGAGTGTACCTCGTTATCAGTGTTCGGGGTTTGACTAATCAGAGCACAACAAACGACGGGAAGAGATTGTAAACGGCCCAGTGGGTGGAGTAATCGAGTTTATTACCCCAGCTGCTGCTCGATCCCTGCCAGATGTGGCAATCATTAACCAGTTTGAAGGGAAATATAAAGAACCCGCAAAGGAGAAACCCACAAGCAGGTGGAAGGCCAGACACGAATCGGTCAGGGAGCTGCAGCGAAGGATGGTCTATGAGGCTATCTTGTGGCTGTTGGTACTGTTTGAGAATGGGCTCAAGGTGATGGTGGGCCCAGTCGAGTTTACGTCGGAGACAACCACGGGGGTTGGTCAAGCTAGGCGATCTCAGGTAGGTTGCAATATTATTATTGGTTGGGGACCTGCTAACCTTATGGCGAGCAGGTATCACTCATTCTAGCCCGGGCTTTGACAGTAAGCAAGATTTAAATTGCCACAATTGTCAAAGTGATCCATTTGACTCCCGCCAGGTTCACAAGTCGCAGGGCCGAACCTTGAACCAGGTCAAATTTGGATCTTCACCAAACTTTCGAAAGAGGACAAGGTTCATAACTTCTCCAACATCTTCGCAACTGGCTAACTACTATTCTTAACAGCCTATGTACCGCTGTCTCGGTGCACGTCCCTGGACGGGCTAGAGGTTCAGAGCCTTTCTTGCGATACCATATTCACTCATCCAAGGTAAGTTCGTCAACACAGCTCTCTATGGGGTATTCACATGTGTTCAGGGTGCAACAGTGGTCTCGGGACTTATTTCATTTTCGGTCAACAACATCCATGATGGGTATTGCTTGAAATACGTTGAGTTGCCTCGAGTAACGGTGGATATTGGACTGGTTCCGGTAAATACTATGTTGTAATACCTCATATTGTACTGTATCTTCATAGACTTATTTATTGATATCACCGCTCTCAGCTGAATCGGCCCGATCAATGCCTGATATGAGGCGCGGTGGCAGTGCTATTAGTTGCTTCCTCCCGACCACAACAGTTTCTGCTATGACCCTACTCAGAAGCCTATCTCCATTCACCCCCCCTCTACCACCTTATGTTCAATTTGCCATGATGCGTGATATATATACCTCAGATTTGAGCTCTCTCATTTTCACTTCGGCAGAGGGCATCCAACGAGTGGTATGTAAAACTTTTTACCTTTGCACGGGTTGTTGGTTTGCAAGCATCGGAACATTAACGTTGTGCCGATGAGCAGCTTGCAGATTATGCCGGCGTTGAAGTCAAGTGGTTTGCCTCGTGTGAGGATGGCTGGCGGTGGATCCAGGGCCGCCAATCACCCCAGGCACAATTAGTAACGCAGCCCCACGACCAGCTTCTTCATTCTCCGAGACGTGGTGAGTGAGAGAGGCTCCATTTTGTTACTTTATTTGCACGTATCTCATCTTTTGTAGACCAGATCTGCGCAAATGCTCCATACGCTATTCCTAGTTCTCCTTCCTGATCAACAAGGCCTTTCAACTGTGAGATAGCAGTACAAGGACTCCAGCAAACTCGGTTGAACCTCTTAGACTTGCAGATGCCTGGAGCCTTCCCCAAGAAACTGGATGTTTCCTCCTCAAATCTTGTTGATTCTGACCTTGAGTATCACAACAGCGACTCGATTCACAAGACTTGTCTTGATGTGATTCCCTGCTAGCCCGATTTAACCTGCAAGGATGCCTCTACACCGACTTCACCTAGCTCGTCTCAATTTGACTCTTCTCAACCAGCGTGTGAACCGAGCTTGTCATTCCCCTCCCCGTCCAAGCTCGATATACCCGGGTACGACAGTTCCGAGCCTTCCGTGGCTGATGTATCTTTCTCTGGTTCACCTAACGTTGGAACTACGGGCCCTGGAATCTCACAGGACAATATACCTCATGAATCTCCGGATATTCCACTGCCTGCAAAGATCAAACTACAGTGTGCCACAAAACCTATCGTAAAAAACTGCCGACACTGATCACACCCTTATACAGCATGAACCATATGCTTATCTAAGCTGAGGTTTTTGTCACCAGTGGCAGTGCTTC
This sequence comes from Ceratobasidium sp. UAMH 11750, assembly GCA_019677335.1. Classification (NCBI taxonomy): domain Eukaryota; kingdom Fungi; phylum Basidiomycota; class Agaricomycetes; order Cantharellales; family Ceratobasidiaceae; genus Ceratobasidium; species Ceratobasidium sp. UAMH 11750. Next base: position 434 of record WSLM01000562.1, on the reverse strand, counting down.
CTGGCTATAGTTGATACTTTGTTTGGTCCTGTTTGGCCCAGTATTCAGTGAGCTGTGGGTGAAACAGTCCAACAGTTTTTACGATAGGTTTTGTGGCAGTCTGGCCAGGTGACCGTGTGTGATCCACAGGTGGGCTTCCAATGGCCAGGATGACTTCTGCCTGTGCTTGGGGAGAGTGCAGCATGAGCCACACCCACTGTGCAAATTATGGCTGTGCTGCTTGCGATGCTGTGCCAGCACATGGACTGCAAGTTGGTGCTGTCAGGAAACAGCAATGGCAGCCAGAGCACCAAGTAGCTTGTGCCAGCCAGCATGTCTGGGGTGGTTGTGGGGGTATTTGAGCCTGCTGAGTACAATGGAAGCACTTGCAGGCTGCCAGGACCAGCACATCCTGCTGGAAGAGCCTTTGAGTGGAGGCAACCCCCATTGCAAAC
>WSLM01000561.1:0-14864 GCA_019677335.1 Ceratobasidium sp. UAMH 11750 | reverse complement strand
CCTGGGAACAGGATGCGAGAGTCAAGTAGGGGTATTCTTTAGCAGTGCAGGGTATGAGAAATCATCTATCATTTCTGGAGTTTTACAGTCCCTCCCAAAACCAATTAAAAAACCATCATCACTGTATGCTAGCCCCATGCAGAATTAGCTCACTGTAATCCCCTACGGTGAAGTTGAATGATTCACATACACTGGTGTCCACAAATACCATATGCCGACAATCGAATTTTGAGTGCCATGTCATTGGCCACACCATAACTCGTTGATCCGGTAAGTGACATGGACATGGTTTCTGCCGAGATCTGATGGCCATCCATATTCACTGTGTGATTGCTTAGCTGACCTTTCCTGCCTGTGGGTTCTGTGTCAGGAATGTGCTAGACGCATCTACACATGTGTACAAGCCCTACCTCGACTGTCGACTGGAAATTTTTGATTTACTGCTCCAAGGGTCCCAGCCAAGTCATCTACACAGCAGTGAGTGCTCTCTTTCAGATCGCGGAGCCTGGCTCTAAGCGGACATTGTGAGCCATACAACGTACATGACAATGGCTATTTTTGTTCTGCGTCCAAGGATTAATCACCTGCAGCTGCTGGTGGAGATCCAGGCGCCTTTGGAGCACACCCATTACACATACGACGTCCAACGTATTGATCGGTCCGACCCGACTGTGGCGCTCCATGTAGGTGACTGTATGGCGGATATTTGCCCTGTGATGTTTTTGCTTCAATCTAACAATCAGTCTACTGACAGCTGAATGTGAGTTAGAGATCCCTGTGTTATTCACTGATGTAAATACCCATCACGTGGGGCAGGTTATTGTGAATCAGGCCCAAGCCATGTACTTTTCCATCTCACACACTGCAGCTGGCTGCAGGTGAGTGTCTGACCAAGAATCACTGGTCATGAATATCATGGCTGGCCATGCGACAGGGGATTATTATGACTTGTAGGGATTTGAATGCATGACAACCGTATGAAAATTGGATATCATTCTTTTTGTCGTGTTGCTGGTGTCTGACAGAACTAACTTGGGCGCAGGATCATGTTCCACCTGCTGCTAAACTTCGAACAGTTCAACGATAATTAGAAGGGCTGAAAGCTGTTGTGTCTGGTGCAGATGCTCCCCTGGCAAAAGAAAGTTTAGAAGAGGAGTCTGAGTGTCAGGACAAATAGACAATGCAGCAGGAATTCACTCTCTGTGCCTTGGTGGAATGCATCTGCCCTGACCGTGAATAAGTATCCTTGACAAGTGACCAAATCGAGCACTTATTGCAGGATGAGAATTGAATATTCCATTCATGTTCATTAACTCCGTAAACCTATTCTCTGAAGTGTATGGTTTGTAAATGTTTTCGAGTGACTGGGTTTTTCAAAAGTTCTGTTTTCAAAAGTACCGGAATGACATGTTTATGTTTGTACTACAGCGCTGAGTCTTAAATTTTGTACATACAACCATTGCATTCTGGGCATGAGGACGTACGGACATTAATCAGAAGGTCGCGCCATTCCACAGATGGTCACGTATAGCTTGCCGAGTAGACCAGTTTCTCACCTCCTTTCCAAGCTATTCAGGATGTGTGCAATGTTGGGGCATAGATCTGTCTCTCCACCGTGCACAAGGTGGCCCACACATGAGGCTCGGTGTATCACTTTGGTCACGTGGCAGGATTCACTTTCAAAATCTGCTTCGCATCCGGTTGGTGCGCTTCTGCAACGCATCCGGCCATCAACCAGTCAGCCTGAGATGCTTGATCTCTGCAGTTGGAAAATTCAGTATGGAACTCCCATATTTTGAAAGTCAAAGATGCATCAACTTCCTGCAAGCTCAGAACCTCATATTCACATTGTCTAGTGTACAGTTGACAGTTCGTCGAAAGTCCCAGCACAATGACAGTGCTGGGAAACAGAAAGATACTAATTCAGCTAGATGATGGCCTGCAGTGTGGAAAGCTGGCCCCCTACTGGTTGTTAAGTATGTTGTCTTCTGCCTGTTGATCAACTGAACTCGAGACGGGCTGGGCTGCCCATGCTTGGGTATCCAGGGAGGATACTATGGCTGTAACAGCAGGTTGGCTGAGGCGTCGAGACACGAACTGGATTAAAGGAGATGATGACATGTCACAACTTCTCATAGTGGCCATGGTAGCAGAGAGCAAGTGGGTGGGCCATGGTGAGAACTCGTGTCCAGCACCGCAGTATTGGCTTTCGCAGTGCAAGCAGCAGAATGTACTGTCAATTGAGCTGCTGAAACCAGGTGGGTGGCAGCAGGATTGTAGCCCTGCAAAGGTTGTGCCATAACTGGCATGTGGCGAACATGTGAGATTAGGTTAGTCATAAGGCGAACATGGTGGGGTGAGGACACATGTTGCATGACCTGGGATCTCGTGAGTCCATTGGCAATGCATATATGTGCAGTCCCAGGCCCATTGTTAATGTCTGATACTTCAGTTTTATAAGGCCTTAACTGTCAGCAAGAGTCACACGTGTAATTGTATCCTTGATGAATGGAATGATAATGGTAATACAGTCATCATACGATGGCTCTTCTTCAAGCAGATTTCATGTCTCAGACTAATGTTTGAGTTTGAAAGGTACTGGTAGATAGAAGTTTGTCAGTCAGTGCGAGAGATGTCCAATGGACAGTGTACTTGAAGAGCACCAAACCGAGGAGGAAGTGAGTAGCGTGGAAACCAGTAGTGGCATACATGTCATTCCAGACAAGGTGTCTGTGCCAAGGGTTTATACGGCGTACGCACATGTTGACAGGGCAGGTGTGCTTGCCTGAGACATGAACCGCGCCAAGCACTGCATACATAAGGTGATTCAGGTGTCAGGCAATCACCACCCCATTATCATGTGTACATTGTATACATGTTTGGCACATACACGTTGCCTGTACTGACACACATACAACCACTGGTGTCCTGTCTGCTCTTTTGTTCTATGTATCTTGTTGCTCCAGTGCAGATAAATGGCCCATCACGTATGCCATCTGTTACAAAAATGTGGTGGCTGCTAGAACCTTGATACCTCACGTTGCTCTCACTCATTCACTTGTCACATGCGTGTTCTGTTGAAGAGCAGAAAAGTGTGTACGGTTTCAAACAACTTCAGTCCATGATAATAGAAATCACACAACATCGTTATATGTACAGGTTTTGTTTGATTGCGCACTTACAGTGCGAACATCGTGCCTACTCAGACAAGGTTGCACAGGTCAACGGCACGCGAATTTGACAGGGGATATTCCAATGTGAAGACATGCCAGATGAAATACACATTGACTTAGTGTCTCGACAGTAACGGTTGACTACCTGTGTCACAAGACACCCCTCATGGCACGTGACACGACGCTGACTCGCAAGGCTGGCTGGGTCGATGCGAATATTGGGAGTGCATTCGACTTCCACAGCCCTGTTAAACTCCAGCTCCGCCATGCGCAGTGAGCACTGAATCAAATTTGCATAAGGAGTGACACCCAAAGGTTGGGCTGAAAATGGAGAAACAAGAAGTGCTGGTTGCAACAATTTTGATCAATAAATTCAAGTCCACCAACCAAGTGGTATTGGCCAGAGGATCAGTGCTTTGGCCACTGCTTGCCTGCTTAGTCATGCAAGACACGGAGATGCTGTAAGACACGCCAAGCAGCACAAGGTGCCTTATGAGGTCAATAGTGAACTGCCAGCCAATGTGGGTACAGTCTGTGTGATGGGAACATAGTTCACCACATGATATCAGTAGTAGGACCAACAAAGTAAGGTAGTGTGCTAGTGAAGGTAGCTGGGGACCGTGCCTGCCCAGTGTCACTAGTTCATGGGATTTATATATTGTAAGCAATACTTGCCAGGAGGCTTGGATTAGATCATGATAAAGAGTGTTGCCAATGCTCAGATGTCATGGGCCCAGGTGTAGCTTCAGCCCTCGCGTTGTTGTTACTGTTCCAGTGCCCTAATTGGTAAATCTGGTACACATCGATGTAGGCCACGTGAACCCAACTCCACACGTGGACGAGTCTTGTTTGCTCCTGTCCTGATAAGCAAATACTGGGGTAGGTCATCCCAGATGTCCGGAAGTAACCGGTTCAGTGAGGGGACCTTCCCTTGGGCTTCGTGCATTGAGCCCAATCCAGGTGACCACATTCTAGACACTACTCCATGTGTGCCAGGCAAAGCCCAAACCCTCATTGGTGGACAAGGTTGAACTTCTCGTCCAAGGTGAAGCTCGATTGAGCAAGGGCATGATGTCGACCTTCATGTTTGCAGCAAGCCTGGCAAGCACAGGTTGTCCCTGACCTAATCATCCAAGTCCAGCTTCGTTCTCACGCAGTGAATGAAACACGCTACCCAAGCTGCTCTTGCTGGTCAGAGGTGTCCAAGGCCACACAGCCTTGACCGGCGGCTTGAAGACCGTGCCGTTTGGCTGGCTAACCATCTGGGACCGCAGCTGCAGCTGGCTACCAACCACATGGCTAGCTTGAGCCATGGCGGTGATTGTGAAACACAGGTTCGACTGAAGGAGCCGGAGGAAGCAACACATGGAACAGGGTTATCACGGTGGCAGATTGGGGCACAAACATATTCTAGCCATTGTTATGATTGATTGAAAGTGGACTGAGAAAGATACAAAGGCTGCAGAGCTGCTAGCCCTCTCTCTGTGTTGTGAAGCCCAGGAGACAAGATGCAGCAACAGGAGGCTCAAAATGCGACTTGGGCTGAACACTGACCTGATCGGTAGAGGGTTTTTGTGCAAAAAGACTAGGTTAGAACTGACTCTAGGTGAGGTTTCAAATACCAGCTTTGCTCTAGGTGTCCATTTCTGAGCCTCTCAGTTGCACCTGGTGGGTTGCATACCGCGTTCAGCAACCTCGTTCGTGAGTTACTGATTGCGCGCTCAGCCCTCATGCACTGAGACTGCGAGCAGTGCATGCCCTGCACTCCCTGCCTGGTGAGAACTTCCTGTTCGCTACAAGCACGCTCAGTTGCTCACGGGATCCGAGGGGAGACTTTGGGTACCTACCCAGGTTACACAGTACTGAATTTGATCTTCGAGAAACTGCATCCCCGCATTGTCACATACCCTCTGGCATATCTGAATTTTGTTGTGTTCAAGGGGAACTGTAGCATATCAATATGTGGCACAAAGCTGATGTTTGTGACTTACCAGGGAAACGTTCTTGATGTCGAATGACATTGCTGTTGTAGTCAAGAATCAGTTGTGAACCGGTTGGATGAGTGGACCCTCCCTTAAAATATTCCGGCATTTTGCAAGGAATAGTTGATCATACCAGCTCGGGCTGAATTCCCAGGATCCTCAGAGTGCAGGACTGTGTATGACTTTTTGGGTGGCAATTTTGGTAGAAGTCATATTAGGTTTGTGGTTGTTGAAGAGTGGAAGGTAATATCATGATGGAACAATATCAATCCGTGAATTGCAAATCAGGGTCCCACTCCGGAGCACTTGCAACTGCGGCGAGGGATAGATATGTGTGGGCCTGCAATTGTTCTTTGGCCTGGAAGCAAGCTCAGCCTGGTTTTATTTCATTCAGAACATGGTTAGCTGACTCGGCTGCGGAAGCGGACTACCCATAATTGGATCGTTTGCCTACCATCACCTCTCCAAATTTGATCGCGCAACTTGATGTAAATCATCCTCACATTATGGCTTCTAACTACACGAACTGTGTCATCACGTGTGCAGCACAAAATGGCAAACACACCCAGATGTGTTGAGTTAATCCTCAAACGGTCTATTCGAGGTTGCGGAGTGGGATGTGGCCTTTGAAGCAAATCCGCTGTAACACATATTAATGTGTCCTCCAAGAAGCCCAGGCTGACAATGCAAATTTCATAGTTGGGACCGGTGGGCACGAGAATCGCAATGCCCGCCAGGGAGGCAGAAAATACGAAAAGTGGGAACAGTGCAGTGTCGAGGTACTGGATAGCTTGCATTAAGTTGTAAACTGCTCGAATTTGAAAACAGAACAATGAACCTACCACCACCTCTCACCTGCAGGCCACCAAACCACGCCAATGACCCAGCTGATAGCCCCAATTGATTGCCGTTGTCCAACAGTAGCTGATCGAAGCATTTGTTGGTTCCTGGAGACTCCTTGCGAACTGATTGTGGTACCAGAGCTCTCAAACTGACGGACCTGTCCGAAGGATGTGTGCCCGCACACAGTACACTGGCTCCCATACAATTCAGTTCTGTGTGATTTGTGGTATTCAATTCATATTTCGCATCTCATGCACCATGTATTCACCTTTGCCCGTGGACTATGAACTTGATGAATCGGTATGCAATGATATAATACTCTTATCATAGCTCTACTTCAGAAAATTGTACGAACCTGCTGTTGGCTCTATCACAAACTAATCATTTAGATTATTTGCCTTTATGTCCTGAACAACTTCATCAAATTGTCAGGGTCATTGGCTGTACCTGTTTCAACTTATCCACCATGGTCATTTTGTCTTACATGCCTGTTTCCATCATCATCCTTCCATGCTGTTTGTGTAAGCCAGCTGCCCTGAACCCAAATCCCCCTGATCAATTGTGTCCTCACCTAGTGGGATCTCAATGCAGAGGACCTCAGCAATGACCCAAACTCACCACGTCTCATGTCACCAATGAAACCAGATGTGAGCAAAGCTCCAGTCCCCATGGAATTGTTATGCAAGGCCGATATCTCTGCATGACACAGTGCAGACACGGTGTGCAAGCTAGTCTTTACTTTGCATTGTGCCCTTGATGCCGTTTACAAGTTTGTCCATAGGGACCCCCCCCCCTTGAACTCCTCCCGATGGGCTGCGTTACCACTTGGCAGTGTATTCACCTGAGTGTTGAGGTGGTGATGTGTGGGTGACTAGAACCCCTACTGTGCTTCTCCTTGTTGGCTGCTGTGTTGGATCATCTGCTGCCAGATTGCTGTACAACAGTGGGGAGCCCCTTGTTTTTGCCCAAACCAGCTGTATAACACAACAGCAATCTTGTGGTCCCACACTGGCCACTTCGTTTTAAAAGGCTAGATAAACAAGCAGTCAGTTCCTTTTTTGGTTACACACTCCACATCCAGAGATGCACCCAAGTGGATCATATTCTGCTTGAGTGGCCATCCCCTATCTTGCGCAACTAGTAAAACTCAACACCATCAGTCAAGCAAGACTTGGGCTCACCACGGGTGCACAAATCTAGGAGGATGAGCGATAAGTTTGCAAAAATTGTTCCTGCACTTGTGATGATGTCAATTCAATTTCAGGCATTTTGCTTCCTCATAACACCTACACGTCTTCTGCTTCATCACTACTCAAACACTCCCTGTTCTGCTGTGGTAACCCAATTACCACATTCCACTTGTTTTCAACTTGAGTGAATCAAACAGCTGCTCCAAGTAGATGACTTGGGGCACACTGTGTCAACAGTATAGAGGAGATGCGAGAGTATCTCAACTTTGGTCTCCCCAGTCTCGACAGAGCTCGTATTTATACATAGTCTATATCAAATACAATATGCAATCCGTGCAACGTGATTCAATCTACATCGCGTGGTATTCATCCAGACAAAGGCCATAGGATGACAAAAGGAAACCAATAGCCAAGAGAAGGCTCGGGGGTGTACTCCCGAGAGCTTAGTCACGACAATAGCCCAGTCTTGCAGCTCACATGTCTCATTCCTTCAATTGAATGTTGTCTCTGTACATCACTATCTGTGCAAAGTGATAAACTCATTTGTCTTCTATGCTTGTGAATTATTCTTGTGCAGTGGTACCTGCTGCTCTGAGTTCCAGACAGTGTTGGCTAACCAGTGCTCTGCTCATGTTTTTGTGCACCATAATATAGTCAGGCACACCCACAACTACAATGCTACACACTGGACATTGGACATTATGCTGGTGTTGTCCAAGGCGATCAACACATTTCCTTTGAATGTTGGACTTGATGTCTGGCAGCCTGACTGCATTCGAGCTGCATACAATGCAGCCTGAATGTCCAATCCGGGTTTTAAACGCACGTGTAAATCACCTTACCGCCCTGTCTGTGCTGGAAACATAATGTCTAGTATCAATCTCACTTGATATGACTTTGTTGCCACCAATGGGACATTGTTTGATTGATAGCTTCATTGTGAAGATCAAGGAACACCCAAGCTGGTACCTCTTCATGACGAAAATTTTGCTGTTAACATTTGCAGGACACTGCCATGAGTTTTCAATGTCTTGTTATCTCAGCTGCTCTTCACACTGATGACATGATACAGGCCCATGTGGTCAAGCAAACCCTTCCACCACATGGCAGTGGTTTATCACAAACATTGGAACACCTCTCAATTTCATTCCTCATTTTCAGGTGGACATATCAAAATTATCGATTGAAACAATCACACAACAATGATGTGTGATGTGAGGAGGTTCTGGTACTATCATATTGCTACAGACATCCAGATGGAAAAAAATGTACTCATCAAGTGTAGCCGCCCAGAAGCGATGGATGACTTTCTTAAACCAAGATCAGGTGATTAAATGTGACTCAACAGGTTTAGCAAAGTGACAATAAGAATGCTCCCTGGCATATGGCATGTGATTTTGTTTTCCATCTCCACGTGGCCTTGCATAAATAAATTTCGAGCAGCCCTCACATTGTGATTCAAATGCCCACCTTTGCCTCCCTGTCCCAATCAGTGTCCATGACTCCTGAGCTGTGGAGCCTTGTACTCAGTCATCTCTCAGCAAGGGAGTGTATTCCTGCCCCAACTGTGAGCCAACTATTCTTTGTGTGTGCTGCGAGGCAAGTCTGGCAGCAGGTCTTGGGGTTAGACGTCATTCTCCAGCTCGTTGTGACAGTGTCATTTTCTGCCCTCCCACCCAGTGGGCAGTGGCCTGCCGTGAGTCCGGTTGCTGAAGGCTGCACGGGCAGGTTGGCTGACCATTTAATCCCTAGGTTGTGCTTGACGAGCACATTGACCCAAGCAAGCATTGAATGGCCAGGCTGAGCATTTACTGAAGCTTGGTACGCATGCTGTTTGTCAACTTCCACCCCACGAGGGGCTACTGGTGGTCCAAACTTCAGATCCTCCACTGTTACATAGCCCCTCCATTACTGCTGGGTCTAGAAAAGATTGTCATGGAGTGTGAGGGACAACTCATGACACTGGACGAGTTGCAAGACATTCTAGGACTCTTGATCTCTAACTCATACACCAAGATTGAGATCAACACCCAGATCTTGACTTCCACTGCAGACACCCCACTTGTGATTGCTCCTTCACTGTCAAATGGTTTGCAAGAGCTACACCCCTTATTGCATAATCTGGACCGTGTGGACTTTGGGAACCTCATTGGCACATTGGACAGCATGCCTCACCTTGAAACACTCAGTCTTGAGTCTTGTTTGCTGTGCAGTGAAGTCATGGCCACCGCGGGCGGGTAACCATTGCTTGCCAAGCTTTTTCTGGTATTTGGTTCATCACATCTGCTTCCTCCAGAGCTGGTGGTGGCAGATGGGCTCTTTCCCACTCTGACAAAGTTGTGTCAATGCCACCCCTCTGTGCAACTTGAGTGTTCTTTTTTGCATGAGACCAAGGCTCACACACGTAGAGTCTCCAACTGTCATAGTTGTGCAACTGTTGGACGGACATGGCATCCAATGTCCTTGTTGCCTTTGATGCTCTGTGTGATGGCGCTGAACAACTGGGCAACCTCGAGCTGCAGGCCCTCCACAGAGGTACCCCACACGACATATCCATCCAGGTCACACTGGCAGCTGGACATTTGGCTGAAACAAGTGTGTCTTACCCAGTCCTGCCTCTTGGTGGGCAATCACTTTGATGATTCCCTCTATTGCTGCCACATCTAGAAACATACCCTTGTCTCCCCCAACATGTTTAATCACAAGGTGCGCTCTGTGACCTTGAGCTCCTGGCAGGCTTGGATGGGGGATGTGCCTGCCAGAGAGCAGTGGTGTTGGAGCCCTATCAGCAAGCAGGTTCTGCGACTGGCAAGTCATTTCTCATCCGAGGGTCCCAACCTAGAGGCCATTGATACAGTTGCCAGATGAGCGGTCTCAATGCCCTCCCAGTTTCTCAACACTGTCATTTAACCATTAACAGCCGGCTAGGTATTTGCTTTCATGTTGGAGTGACCTGGAGCTTGTAGCCCATAGATACCTAGACACTGACACCCATGAAGATTATTGAGATGGGTACGTCTACATTGCATTGCCCAATTGACCCTCCCATCTGAAAAACAGACCGGTGACTGCCAATACAATTCAATGGGTGTAACAGCCATCTCCAGCCTCATTTTTGCATTCATGTTTTCACTTGTTTTCATTGCATTTCTGGCCCTGATGCCATATACACAAGAACTCATGGGTGGATAAAAGCACAAGAATAAGGAGATGATTGGTGAATCAACAAGTTGCAATGATATATATTAGGGCCAACATGATTTGCTGCAATACCAACACTTTAACTTTTTCCCTTTGCCAATGGTGTGCTAAATAAGGTGACGTCCACACATGAAACAGATGCTGCAGGACAAGCCTAGTGGATAGCTGCCTGTAAGGTCTAAAAGCTATTCTAAGCTATTCTAAACCATTCTAACCAGACTAGATGACATCAGAATAACCAATTACCCCACATATCTGATATGATCATTTTGCTTTCTACTGGTGGTTATTCAGTGTGCTTGAACAAGATATTTATATTTATGTATAAATACAGGGCGGTGATACAATTTGAAATGGTGGACAAAAGCATAGTCACATTTGAATCAATTTCACAGCTGCTCTGATTATCTCTGAATGCAGCAAGCATTGGCTGACCTACCTACCTATGCCTAGGAGTATACAGGAGATACTTCGGTGCTATAGAGCATTATGAGCAACATTTTGGTGCCATTGTTAGGTACAGTTGGGAGTTGCCGAGTGGGGATGAAGTCAGTGCTGGGCACAGATGCTGAGCTGTTTGTTTTGCACATACTCACTATGAGCAAACCCAGGAAAGCCTTCACTCTCAGCTGTGTGGCAAAGACACATCATGGTGGCCTGTAACCTGATCCAGTTGTGCCACTGAAGTTGGTTTTGTTGGTGGCTGTCATAATCAACCAGATCGCCATGGTTGACATCACGGAATTGTCATGGTTGCTGTTGTAGCCAGGAGCAGTGAGACTCAGTAGATTTTGTGTGTCAGGCTGACAAGCAAAACCATTGCCAAGTTCAACAGCGGAGGTGGGTGTGGTGAGGTACAAGTGAAAATACCATGACAATGGCTGCTGTGGAGCCCTGAGTGGTGCATCATGTGTAGCTCCAACACAAACCAGCTCCACAACTTTGCATTTGCCAGCTCGTTCACCTCTCCAGCATACTGCCATCATTGCCATATACTGATCTGTCTCTATCAACATCCACTTGATATTGCAACAATCACTCTGGACATGCTAGCCGGAGTCTGGTTGACATACAAGCTTGAGAGGTGAGTTGACCTTGCATGCCACATGTCAACCACGGATGCTAACAATGCTCGAAATCCAGCCAAGTTCACATGGCAACATTCTCCACACATTTCATGAAGGTGAGCAACACACCTTTCAACTGTCTCCGAATCTTGCTCATTCAGCAATATTCAGACATGTTCTACTGCTTACTTTTTGTGATTGCTGTCCGTTGCAACCTGGAACAAGATATGTCCAAACTGTTGTCTTTCGTGCCTGTTTACCTGGTTCACACCTGGGTTGAGTCAACACCTGTTTCTGCCGCGACTCATCTGTGTACTACTCCAAATGTGCAGTACTTGATTATCCATACCTGTAGATATACATAATCTAAATATATGTAATGTAAATATATATATCTTGTTCAAACACGCTGAATGACTGCTAGTATATGCCAAAATCATCATATTGTTTACTGTATACATAGGGCAATTGGTTATTCCCATGTCATCTAGTGTGGTTAGAATGGTTTAGGGTAGCTTAGAATAGCTTTTAGACCTTATGGGCAGCCATCCAGTAAGGTGAGCAGAGGAACAAAAACCACTGCTGCTATATATCAAATGGCACACTGCCTCGAGAGCTACTACATGCCAAATCTAATGTACAAATTGTTTCAACCTCACCACACCCCAGCCTTCTCAAGATATTCCAAGGCACTAAAAGAGGATATGTAGTTAGTGTGGTTGTGTGAATCTATTGCCCAAAAGACTTATCTACTTTGTGGCTCATAGATCTATGCTTGCCCAGCCAGTGGCTGCATTTGATTGCAAAATGCAGGAAGAGTTTCTAATATGGCTATATGTACTATCCTTCCCCACCAATAACCGATGCTGATTGAAGAGTGCAATGAGCAGCTGCTAAATGCCAGCAATAATTGTCGGACATACAATGTTGGTGGACCCAATGACTATGAACACAGTGAAGAGGGATTTGCTACATTGTTAAGGCAAGTATTCAAATACACAAATTATTCATTTAGTGATGCTGAATCTATATGCATTCAGCAAGGTATAATGCATAACACCACAGATACATTGGACATGGTCCATCAATTGCTTAGCCTAGTGATTCAGGATAAGCAGACAACCTGAATTAAGAATTTGGCACACGATTGGGGGATCAAAGACACACTTGCTTGGCTGGTCATTGAACACCTCCTGAAGCAAGGTGCCAAGCTCAGGAGACTTGCAGCAGGAGTGAAGTGCCAGCCCAAAGCTCAAGTTGACATGCACTTGGAGGATGAATAGGCAGTTGCCCAGGCAAAAGACTGCATAAACCCCTGGTTAATTTGCTGAACCTGTGGCATTCATGTCTGAAACAATCAAAATACAGAATGACATGCCAAGCCAGTTTAATGTGTCAAGCAAGTCACCAATAGCATGGTCTAGAATATCCCTGACAAAGAGGTACTAGAATAAACGGGAGAGTTGAGGGTGAAGTTTGAGTACCCTTGAACCTCGTCCCATCTCTCCCACTACATTCTCCCACCAGTTGTGTTTTTATGCCACCTGCTTGCCATAACCAATGTCATGAAGAGTAGGCCAAGACACTTGGGATATGTTCAAAATGCTTGCCTTCCATCCCATTCCAGTCCAGATGCGGCGGACGAGGCAGCACTAAAGGTTGATGGTTGGCAGCTCATGTGGTTTGGTTGTGTGTATGCACAGGTCAATGACATCCTTGTGCTAAACAAGAGGTGGATGCAAATGGACAACAATCAGCGAACCACTTACAAGACAGATGCGGAGGATGACCTCAAGTAAGTAATGTCCAAGACTGCAGTGAAGGATTTTGCTCACCACTTATGTCACATACAAGTGTCTGATTGCCCTTGTGAAGTTGTTCAATGTATTGCAGCCAAAGGTGTCACAATGGATGTGTGAGGGCGGTGCACCAGCTTGGATGCTCTCAAATCTAGTTGGAATTGAGGTAAGTATGAGTCAAGATTGTTCAGAAGCCATGCTAATATTGATCCTGAGCTTACTGATGGCCTATCACAAGGGCGATGTGAGGATATGCAAAATAGTGATGTAACGCCGGAACTTCCCGCGTCTTCCGGCGCAAAATTGCACGGCAAATCCAAATCCATTGAAAAAACTGCATATATGTGCAGAAAGCGCTCAGCAGCGCGAATACACGCATATATGCAGTTTTTCTAACGGATTCGGATTCGCCGTGCAATTCCGGTGCGGGAACACGTGGGAATTCCGGCGTGTCATCTCTAATGCAAAAGGTCAAGCTACAAATTCTATCATTGAAGGCTTTTGACACACCCTTTCATCCCAAGGATAAGCCCAACCAAGGTGGTGACCACCCTCAGGCAGGGTTTCATGTTTTGCTGATCAGACTCGGCTGGGGTAACCTTGAATACATTGCATGTTTTAATGATTCCACTCTAGAATAAATTTATCCGACTCACATTTCTCTCCAGGGCATGTAAGAAATTTGTGGAAGAACAGCTAATCAGCAGCTTGTGGCTGAGTGAAGATGGAGTTCCACATTTCTGTTACAAGCATGAGCAGGGTGACCTGGACATTCCTTGGATTGGTGCCATGAGGGAAGACTTTTTGATTTGAGTAGGCTTTATTCCCGTGTGTGTCACCTGACCCAACTCACACCACTTTTGTTTTTGTCCAGGGTGCATGAGCTATCTTGTTCTCCCTGTCTGCCTCCCAGGAAGACCTTCCACCATGAGTGGTGAGGGATCTTGTGGTAATCATTGAAAAAGGAAGAAGCCAGCCATGACAGGGATTGCAAGAAAGTACAAGGTCAGGGAGGTCACACCCGCATTCCTTGAGTACATGGCCATGGTGGTAAGTAACTGTGTTATTTAGTGGTTTACATGCCCATGTGTGTTTTGATTAGGTGTGTTATGCTTTGACTGCAGACAAGGAATACAATGACACATCCTCTGGCTTCAACTATCCTGCCTTATATGATTCCCTATCAAACTTCCTTGAGAGCCCTGGTATAGGTCATGTAATTTCTGGAGTGTATGTGCAAGTGCTGGATGTACCAACTTAGAGACGGAGATGCTTGTGCGAGGGATCAGGTTCCGGGGGTATGCGCGAACCTGGGAAAGGATACTCTTAAGGGATTTACCAGTTAACGGAGGTAAATTGATTCCTTGGAGGTGTATGATAATTCCTATAACTAGTCGCCTAGAATAGGAGAAGACAGGGCCAGAAGCTCTTAAGTATTTAGTTGTGAGCCTTGTCAGAGGCGAGTGCGTCCTATACGCTAAGAGTTATAGATACGATTACCAAGATCAATTAAGAACTCAGTACATAGATATGTTAGTAGACTAAAGGCTAATCACACAGTTAGTTAATCTCTTAGGGGGACTGGCAGCGATGGCAGTCACACAAGTAG
>WSLM01000560.1:0-14865 GCA_019677335.1 Ceratobasidium sp. UAMH 11750 | reverse complement strand
TAGTGGACAGGCCCACCCGCTTACGGGAGGGAATTCATTTAGCGACCCAGCGCTCGGCGCTTCTAACCGATCATACCAATCCCGCCTAGCTCCCACGGCCCGATCTAGCCGCAAATCTAGCGGCCAGATCCTTACGGACAGGCACCCAATCTGTGGGCAATTGCTATATGCGCCTTGTCATGTGTCCAGATCGTGGCTCATGCGTTACCTGCTTAATCGAGCCGAGTCGCCGCCGGCTCAGCTCGGGCTAGCGACGACGGGGGAACCGTCAATCCGAACGGGCTCAAGTTTACCGGTGAGTCTCGTGTAATGTCCTGGGTCAAACATCACTCGTTTTAAACTACGAGAATCGCTCATCTTACGGGATGTACTTTTTTTCCCGTGACATAGGAGAAAAGTGCAATCTTATCTTGAGCCACCCACCTACCCACGTGCCACCACGACCGGCGCTTAGTTTTCAGGTACCCCTTGTGGTGGGGGTTGGTTGGAGTCGAGGCAGGCTCACGTGCAACGTGACACCACCATGTCCATACCGCTGTCGCGTTCTGGCGGCCCCTTCTCGCGTAAACCCAGCTCCAACTCCTCCTCTGCTGTTGCCCATACTGCTCGCGCAACACCCCCTGCTCCATTGTCTCCCGCCGCGTGGTCGGTGCGGGTGATTGATTCCCTCACGGCCGCCTTTGATGCACCACACTCCGGCCCCAGCGACGTTCTCGAATGTGCCTACGAGGCAGTACGGGATCGCCTTTTAACCTGCATCAATGCTCTGGATGCCTGGATTGCTAAGGAGGACTTCGATGTCCCGTGTCCCTGCCCCAGCTCATGCCCCGGCCCTGGTAGTGGCTCTACTACTCCTAGACCTGCCGTGCTAACAGCTCACAAGGCCGTTGCCACTGACCCTCCCCCTCCCGACCCACCTATTGTCGAGGCCATGGACCTTGACCACCCTCCTGTGGCCACCACCACCGCCAACCCTGCGCCTCGGACCTATGCCAGCGTGGCAGTGGGGACCCCAGCCACCCCTGCTTTGAAAACTCCCGCTCCTCTCCCCAAACCACCTCCGAAACCCCGCACCCCAGCCCAGGCGCCTGCCCCTGCCGCCCCTGCTCCGAAGCCGATTAGGCTTATCGTCCGCCCACCTGCGGACTCGCCTCGACTGGGCCTACCCTTTGCCCAGGTCCTCTCGTGAGGGCCCACCGAACCCTTCCGTCTCCTTTCCCACGCCATGTCCCTCTCCCCTCAGACCAAGGACGTCACGCTGCTTGGGGTCCACCAGAACCGAAGCAAGAATTTGGTCATCTCGCTTCCGGCTGGGACCCCTGATGCCGCCGTCGACTGTGTTGTCCGGGTCGTCTGCAAAACTCTCCTCTCCTTTGGGTCTGCCCCTGTGGTGGATCGTGACACCCCCTGGTCGAAGCTCCTTGTCTCCCGCGTCCCAGCACGCCTGGAGCCCGACTCCCCTACCCTCACCGAGGCTGAGCTTCTCACCTCATTCCTGCACCTGAACCCCTCCGTCTCGGCCCTCAAGATTACCAGGTCCCCGAGATGGATCCGTAACCCTGCCTCAATCACCGGTGTACATTCGTCTTTCACGTTTTCGTTCGAAGACCCTGACGGCTCCCTGGCTCGTGGACTAGCTAAGTCGTCTCTTTTCATCTTTGGCGTGCCGGTTCACCTCAAGCGCTGGACCGACAAACCCCGGCAGCAGCGGAAGATGCCCCAGGCGACCCGCCCCTCGGCGGCCTGAGTCCCACTCTTGTGTGGACGACTGTGTTGTGTGTTTGGGTGAACTCACGCTTTTCTTTTATTTCTGCTCCAGCCACGGCCTTTTTGTATTTATCTCTTGCCTCCAGGCCCCGTCGTACTTTCGTGTTCATCCCCTTATTAGTTATACGCCCCCCCTTACTGTACCGTGTTTCGGTGGTTTCCCAGGCGCCTGTGGCCCCCATTGTTTCGACTTGTGTTCGTGTAGCTGGTAAAAGATGCATTCCAAAAAAAAAAAAGGCAGGCTCACGTGATCTGCTTCGGTCGCCGAGCGATCACCCCACGAAGCATGGCCGTTGCGATAAGATAACGAGCCAGTTCGTTAGAATCATGCTACGGTGTTCAGTTCTGAGGTTCGGTTCCAGCCTTCTATGAGATTAAAGTAGTTACGCTAGATAAATCTCCTATTGTTAAGCTAACGAAAAAGTTTGGAACAAATACCGCCATAGGACAAGGTCGGCACTACGTCTTATCTGATACTAACCCCTTCCGGAATCGTGTTCGTATGATTTCAGTAGTAAATACATGATTTTAGTCTGTAGTCTATTGGTTGTGTATGCAAGTTGTTTTGTCGAACCAATCAAGCCATCCGGATTAGAGTCTGGTCATGATGAGGTAGTTTGGCTATAGAATGCAAGTTTCGGCGCATATATGAAGACGATTTCTTTGATCTTACCCAAGCGGAGCCAGTTATCATAGTAGCCCATCGTAAATATCTTGAGAAAGACTCATACGCCAATCGAGGTGGCCACCACGAGATTTAGCAAATACATAGGGTAGCTAGGACCGGAAGATCACAACCCGCAGTGCCTGAAAAAAATCACACCTAGCGCAGGGCTTCGTACGTTATGCGAGCGCAACAGAACTTATCGACGCTGGCTGATCAGGCTGATCAAGTGAGCGTCCATAGCGTTGAGTGAATAGTTCCTCCCCTGCTTTGAGATTAATCCAGGACGCAGTCCCAGGCAGTTCATATGGTGGAACGTTGACCTCGTACTCGATTACATTAATCAAGCCGAAATTCTACTTTCCACCATCCTCTCACTCAAATCCCAGAGGCGCTTAGACAGTTCGACATCTTGAGCTAGCTCGGAAGGCGCCGTGACCTTTCCAACAGGCGTCAAGTACTTTCCCTTGTACTTTTCTGGCTCCGCACGCACGACTGGGTTGGTCGCCGCAAATATACTGGTCAGAGCACCTTCGGCAGGGTGTGCAAAAACAAACTGGGCGATCACGCCGGCCACGCGGCCAATAACGGGTATGTTGGCGACAGCAGCGAGGGAGCCATCTTGAGGTAAAGAAGTGTTTCAGTAACTAAAATTTGTAGCTAAAGGTCTACGCACCTGTCGTTACTGCGCCAGGATTCAGGCTAATAGCAATAATACTGCTTCCCTCTGCGTCTAGGCGTCGCTGTAGCTCGCTGACAAATAGGATATTTGCCAATTTGCTGCGCCCTGCATCAAACAGAACGTCAACGGAAGCAACATTCTTGTGTGAATGACTCACCAAGGCGAGCCAGCTTATTCATCCACGAATCATAGTTGATAGGCGGGAAGAGGCTGCTAAGTTCAGATGGGTCTGAAAACGTGACCGGAGAGCTCCCCAGCATGGCATGTGCTCCGGAGCTAAGCTGTGGGGAGGTGGCGTAATCTGTACGAAAATCGTGAGACAGCAGACTTACGGAAACGATGCGGACGTCAGATCCTGGCTTCGCACTCGTCTGCTTCATCAGGTCCAGTACCGTCTGGGTAAATACGAAAGGCCCAAGATGACTAGGCATGATTTGGGTTCGGTGAAGCGGCGACTAATGTACTACTTGGACTCACTTGGTTGCCATCATGACCTCTACACCATCTTCATTTACTTCAAAATATCTATCTCCTCTGTACGTATACAAAAAAGTAAGTCAGGGAACGTATCTTCAAAAAATTCAAGACTTGCGTGGCAGCGTTATGGACTATCTCAATCGAAACATTAATTCAATCAGAAACGCAAAGAGAGATACATACCTAGTATATCCAACTGGTTTTCCGACTTGAGAAATCCTTCTGCCGACTCTCGAGCTTTCTTGATCGTGGACATATCAGTTGGGAGCCATTTCAGCTGACCCCCCGACTCGGCGACATCAGTGCGTATCTGGTCGATCGCTTTGATCGCATTGTCTTCCGAACGGCAAGCCAAGTAAATTGTCGCCCCCATTTCATAAAGCTGTTTTGCCGTCTGAAACCCTATCCCGCGACTAGAAGTAGTGTGAGATAGCGTTGTTACTCCTGGGTTTGTGGACCGTTGGAGGTAATACGCACTTTGCGCCAGTGACAATGGCAACGCGACCGGGAATCTTGTAATCGGTTTTTCGAGGCGTGGAAAGGCGGGTCCCCATATTGGTTTGGACTTTGGGAAACCTTTGATCCTGCGGAGGTATGGTGCGATCAAAGATGAGGCTGGGTCATGTGATCTAACTCGGACGCCAAGCACACCGAATGTCTTAAACATCATATGAGGGATAGACTTTACCTCCTAAGCTTCGACCGTGTCCATACGCTTCGCTCTTGAGCAGGTTCATTCGTACGGACCTCACAGCATGTGCTGGACGGTTGCTTCTTGTTTGGATGCCGATTTGATTGTTGGCTGCAAAAGTTCGGTACACCAATTGTGCTCGGCGACGAGCAGAGGTTGACTGACATGTTAAAACTACCAAACCTAAACAAGGCGATGTAATGTCCGACTGGAATCAATGTATGTACCTTTCGTAGCTAAATCCACAGCTTGAGGCAGCGGCCAATTTAGAAGGGCCTGTACACTGTTCGAGTCAGGAGTATATGCGTGCGTAATTGGCGATAAATCCAGAATACTCGGTTAAACATAATGGATTCAATGAGAGCAAAATAACCCATAATATGAGTAAGAAGACCCAAGCCCTAATAACTATGATTGTGCAGTTTAGGATCTGTTTGTGCGACCTCATCATGAACCAGTTGGGGTAATGGAGAATTCGCCGGTCGAATCACCTTCCTTGAATGCCCAATCAGTAACATGCTTCAAGCTTGGTTCAAAGCCAACCTGCGATCTCCATAAACCAAGTCTAGCTGTCGAATCGCGTTTGGCAAGAATTCTTCGAGTCTGATACGTTAGGTGTGTCAGGTCGAGCGTGTCCAAGATCTACCGCGGGCTAATACCCCCTGCTCACAATAAGCAACCCATATTTGGGAGACCACACTATGCGGCCACAAAGAGTATAAATTGGGACGCTTATGAACCAATCGGAGCAGAGTAGCCGAATCGGATACCGGGGTGCGTTGTTTGGGCTTGTTTGCATTGCCCGGCCTGGTGCTTGAGGACGCATGATCGAGAGCATACATCTACCAGTTTCTACCTTTCTTGGCTAAATTTCCTCGGCGGAGACAATCTCCGAAAATAAAATTCCAACCGGCCTGTTCGGGGCGATAGTTCCCGAGTCGGCTCCCTTGGTCCGTCTCAGACCTAATGATTCGAGTTCAACGTTAAAAGGTCATGGGTTTTGGCTGCTCAGTATCCAGCTTTTTACTCTCAACAGGCCTTCGAGCACAATTTGATACTTTTTCGCAATTTTTTAGGGGTTTCGATCGTTCTCCGGTGAGCATATACTTTACGGTTGAAATGATGATTCCGGTTGCTTACCGACGGTTCAGCTTACCAGAACCTCACTTGCTACTCTAGTCAAACTCTTCCATATGACTTCCCACCGAACCCAGGATAAAGTCCTATACGTAGAGCTTCCCCCGTTCGATCCCTCCGAGACGGGCATCCGTCATCGGTCCGGCCATACCCGTCGTCGCGAGGCAGAAGACTCTGGAGCCGAGGACTCACAAGGCAACGACATTATTGATTTACCCTCGTACAATCCATTTGCTGCCACCGGTCGCGAGAGTCCGCGTGCCAAGTCTTTTCGTGGCGAGCGCGAGGACTCGCGAGGCGACAACGTTGCTCATTTGACCTCGGTCAATCCATTTGCCGCCTCTAGCCGCGAGAGTCGTGTCAAGTCTACTTCCCGTAGGGGACGCAATGCTTCTGAATCGGAGCAGGACGAGGATGACCGAGATGATGGCGTCCCCGTGTTGTCCGGTTCCAACCCATTTGCCGTAACTGGCCGCGAGAGTCGTGCCAAGGCTGCTCCCCGTAGGGGACGCAACGCTTCTGGATCGGAGCGGGACGAGGAAGATGACCGAGATGATGGTGTCACCGTGTTGTCCTCTGACAACCCGTTTGCTGAGCGCGAGCGCGGCTCTGCGACTGGTTGCCGGTCCAACGGGGCTGGGGGCCACCGAGGCGAGGTCATAGTCGATTTATCCTCATACGATCCATCCACGCACCGCGGTGGTCGTGTTCCCGCTCCGGGTAGGCGTGACGATTATGAACGTAGGGGAGGCAGCGAGGAGGACATGGACAATATCATCGATGAGGATAAGGACGGTGTCGTGACGTTATCTGACGTTAACCCCTTTGCGGCTCGTCGTTTGTAAGATCTTAGTGATAAATAGGGGTTTCGGTGTGTAATTCCTCAGTCGTGAAAACGTGTGTGATGTCGAGTCAAATTAGGCGTGCTAGATTTTGATTATAATGACTTGGAATTAAGTTGGTGTGGTACCAGGCCATGATCTAGGCGCATATATCAGTGCGATGCCGTTCGTTTCGGTGGAAATGGTTCCGTGGTCATCCGGGCGCTTATGTCATCATGAGTGCCTCTGAAGAGATTTATCGGCGGAATGTGACCGATCACAAGGTTTAGCTGTACAATAGTATAACAACTCCCGCGTGGAGGCCGCAAAAGAGGTCCGAATCCATATCACGACACCCAAATCAGAACCATGTTTAGCCGAGAGCAGCCGGATCGGATAAGAGACGCCCGTTGTTTGCCCGTATTTTGCCAGAGGGACTAGCGCCCCAGTCTTGAGCGCTCGTGCCTGACAGCGTGCCTGTCTTCCGGAGCGGCAAATCAGCGACACTGTCCGGAGCGCCAGTTCCCGACTCGGTTCACCATGTCCGTTCCCAGTCGAGCACTCACACTTGGGGTTAAAAGGGCCCAACTCGGAGAGCTCTGGGCAGCCTCTGCTTGATTTTCGAGGCCCTTTTTTTATTTTCTGGTGCGTACGTTCTCTCAAGGGACTGCAATTTCTAAGTCTTGAGTAGCATCCAACATGCCCCCCCGATCTAACCAGCCGATGGATACCATCTACGTCGAACTCCCCCCGTGGAGTCCCTCAGACACAGGAGCCGGCAGTCGGCACAACCGCCCCCGCGAGATTCGAGCGACGCAAGCCGAGACCGAGTACGTCAACATCAACCGGTCTGGCGAAGAAGATCAGCAAGACGGCGATGGAGTCGTCCAGTTGTCCTCGGAAAACCCGTTTACCTCGGGTGCTCGTGGTGGCGCTGCCCATCGTCGTGGTGGCGGAATGCGGTTCCCCTCTGTTCCGACTCGCGGATCGTCTGGACGCAGACAGCACTCTGAGCCGGAAGACGACGAGAACGAGCAAGAGCAGGGCACGTTTGGTAATATGACTGTCTTGTCTGCCCCCAATCCGTTTGCGACTCGTGGTGGTGGCGGCAATCGTGCGCGCGGTCGTGGTGGCATTCTCCATGCCAACTCCGGCTATGGGCGTCAACAAGGTCGCGACTCTTCCCCCGCTAGGCGTTACCACACCCAGGACGACCTAGACGAAGACGAAGACGAGGATGAGGACCTCAACCCCCAGACACACCGTCCTCTTGGTTCCGTCGGCCGTCCCGGTGGTGGTCGCAACACCTCTCCTAGGCCTCCTCATCTGTCCAACTCGCCTCCTCCACCTCGTCACCCCAACCCCCGGCCTCCGATCAGGTTCGCCAGTCCGTTTGACGACGACGAGCAAGAGGAGGAGGAAGAGGAAGAACCTGTTGACGCCGAGCCCGTAGCCTATTCGGATGGCGAGCCTGCCCCAATCTTGTCTGCTGTCGGCCGGAATGCCCATTTGACCCGTCCGAATGCCAAGGCGGCCCCCGCCGCCCCAAAAGCTCAGACGGCCAAGGGCCTTGGGGGCGGCTCCAAGCCGGGGGTTGGTCCAGCAAACCCCCAAGGGTGAGTCGCTTTAGCTTTATGTATCATGGACAAATCTTGACGGGTTTGTCAAGGTCGTCTCAACCGAGTATCAAGTTGACCACGGCTGTTGAAAAAGCCAAGATGATTAATGCGCTGGGACTTGGGAACAAATCGGTTCTTTCGGCCTCGACCGAGTGAGTCGTGTCGTCCTTTTTTATGAGCAATGTTTTAATTTTTTGGAAGTCCTTCGGATATCTCGCCCCTCCCGGGCAACAAGGGTAAACAGCCCGCCGAGGGGAACCGCGCTGGCCCATCAGGTATCCGCAGTGAGCCTATTCTTCATGGTTCGACTGTTCCCCTCCAGAAGGTGGAGACGGAGACGGAGTCAGTATAGTAAGTTTTCGACTTGACTTGTAGGATTTCTCATTGATTGTTTTTGATCAGTGTGCCGTTTGGCGAGGTCGGAAGGCCAGGAAAACGCCCCAAAGTCCCCTTCCCAGGCTACCCCGGCTATCCTCCCCACTATCCGTACCCATACCCCTTCGATACCGAAACCGAGTATATCGATATTTCAGACCACGAACACGAGTACCACCATCACAATCGTCCCCACCCACACGACGGTCATCACCACCACGACCATCACCACTGGCCGCGCCACTACCCACCGCACTACCCGCCTCCCTGGGCTCCAGTGCACAACAACCCGTACTACCCGTACCAGCCGTTCAACCCTGCGCCGCCCTTGCACCATCGCGCTCCGTTTGTCGGTCCTCTGTACGCCAACATTCCTCCGCTTCCAAGTCTATTCGATCAAGCTCGTTTGGCGTTTTATACGCTTCCTGTCCCGCCGACTGTGCTTTTACGAGACTTGCAAGAGGCGCACGATCGGCAAGTCCCGGTTGAAACACCCCCGCCGCCTCGTACGGCGCCGAAAGAAAAGGAGCTTCAAGAGTTTACCAAAGGGTTTGATTATATCTGCAAGACGCCAAATTTGTTGGAGACCTTGCCGGTTTTGTCCTACCAGGTTTGTCTTTTTCGTCCTACCTCTTTCCAGATTCTGATACTTTGGATAGGAATGCCAACCGTTTTATATCGACGCCGTCTACCGTCGTCTTTCAGACATTGTTCAAGTCCGGTTCGCCGAACGTCGAGGCGACGATATCATCAACCGCGTACACGTCGTCCAGCGCAACCGCCTCGCATACGGAACCGTCATGCAATACCGACCCAAACTCGACGTCGACCTCGTCTTGCCCGGCGACTATGTTCTCCGCCGGTGGGCTCTAGACCCTAAAACCCCCGACGAGCAAAAACCACGTACGATCTCCAAAGCGCTCAAACTCGACACTGCGGCCATTGCGCGGGGAGAAATTGACGCGCAAGATCTAGGATGGGTGATTAAAGCCGTTTTGGAGCAGCTGAACGGAAGCCAGGATCAGTTTATTTTCCCTGGTGGGAATAGCGAGGCGCTCAAGTATATCGGGACGTTTGATAGTTCTGCGACGGTGGATGGGTTGAACCGGATTCGCCTGATGTCCCAGGGTGATGTGAATCCGATTCGGGTTAATGTGTTTGTCAAGGTTGCGGTCGAGGTGAATGGGCAGGAGGTGGTTGTGGG
Organism: Ceratobasidium sp. UAMH 11750; assembly: GCA_019677335.1. NCBI lineage: Eukaryota > Fungi > Basidiomycota > Agaricomycetes > Cantharellales > Ceratobasidiaceae > Ceratobasidium > Ceratobasidium sp. UAMH 11750. Next base: position 5,428 of record WSLM01000560.1, on the reverse strand, counting down.
TGTTGATCAGGCGAGTGCGGTTAGCGCTGGCAAGTACCAGGTGCGTCTTTTACTGTTTTTTTGATTGGGTTTTTGGCTGATGGTGGTTGTAGATGGTTAAATTGGTTCGCCGTCCGAATGGTCCGCTGGGTGAATCTCCCCTCTCGCCCATCGAACGTTCTGCTATTATCGCACTCGGGTGGTGGAAGCGGGGTATCCTACACGGGGACGTCCCCACCAAATCTCCCACTTCCAAACCCAAACTCCGCGCAAGCCATTTCTCAATCGCGCTCAAAGCTCTCCACGCGCTCGATCCGTCTGACGAACTGTACGTCCCACACGCGCGGCTCAAGACTCGTCCGTTTTCGATTGGGTTGGTTGTGGATGTTATGTTAAAGGTGGTCAAGTATTTGAAGATGGCGTATACGAGTCCGGTTGCGGTCGCTGCTGCTCCTGGGAGTACGGCGACGTCGGGTGGGACGGGTGGGCAGGCTCAGGTTGCAGAGTATTTGTTCCCTCTTGTGAGTTCTCCTCTCAGTTTCCTGATGTTTGGTGGGACTGATTTGAATGGGTGGTAGGCGTCATGTGGGATTTTAGAGGCGTTGTATACGCAGGTTGCGTCTAGGCCTGACGAGATCAAGACGCTTGTTGATAGTGGGGTGATGGATGATATGATCAAGTATTTGGAGGGCAAGCTTCCGAGTGGCGGGGCGGCGGCGGCGACCAACTCGGCTGGTGCTCCTGGTGCTCCTGGCCCGTCGACTTCTATCTCGGCCACGACCACGACCACTACGCCTAGTGCGAACCCGGTCACTGTGGCTGGCGACGTCAAAGCGGCTGTCGACTCGGACGGAAACATTACGGGTAACGCTAAAGGATCCGTCTCTACAGGAGGGATGACCGTTGCTGGTGGTCTTGCTAAGGACAAGGATGGGAATACGACTGTGCAGATTGAAGGGGTGGGGGCGGGGATTGGCCTCAAGACGGCGATTACGAGCGCGCCTTTAGGTGCTGGAGAGGCGGACAAGTCTGGCGTGGTCAAAGATGGACCTGAGACGAGCACGTCGGTCGCTAAGCCTTGATCAAGTAGTCCTCTTACGAGGGAGACTGCTGGTGTTCCTCGCGTATTCGTAACTAGTGTATAAAGGTTTCGGTGTTGTCTCGTTCAAGTTATGCGTCTGTGCCGAGCTTAACCATGTTGGACGTTGCGTCGGTTTTTGGTTTGGGCTTTAATATCTTTTTGTAAAGAGAAAAATAAACAATCTCGATCCCTATTCAAGCTCGAGCCCGCATTAATCAGTTGAATGCGCGCATGCATTTCACGCAGAAGGCTGAAATGTTGTGCCACGTGACTAGTCTACTAAGCGCCAGACTGTTTTCGGGCTCGTATCTATAGCCGCAATCTCATGATGGTGCTCTAGAGGAAGCCGAGGGAGCACATGGTACGGTCCGGTTCCTTCCCCGTCCCCGAGGATCAAGTATACTTCCTCCAGAAGCCAAACGATCAAAGCACCCGTAGATATTCAATCAAGCGACCGAGCTCAAGACGGAGATCTGACTCTTGTGTCATGGGCAAGTGCAATGGGTGTACATATAAAGTCTGTTTCTAGCCGTTCTTGGGTGCGTTCTGTCTTGGCTGGCGCCTAGCTGTGTAGGCCGCTTCCATCATAATTTTGTTTTGGACAGCACTTATGTTTGGACTGTAGCTGGAAGCGATGTATGTTGAGCTATATGCTGCGTGTTAGTCACAGGGAATGAGAGCATGCGTCTACCGAGACCACGCAGAGTTGGTCGGATTTGATTATTGACAACTGCATTTTATGGGGTTTGACTCGGTGCATCAAACGTCGTTAACTACGGTAGAAGCTCTTCGTATCTGGCATCGCCGAATGCTATTTCTGGTACCCTGCGGAGACTTTCTCGGTGCAGATCCATCATATTAATGCCGCCGAAGAACAGCATTATGTGCACGATTATTAGCTGTTTCAGCACTTCTCCATCAACAGATCATCGAACGGCGTCAAGATTCAGAGTCATCGCCGCCTGGGCGCCGGTCCCGGCACCCACATGGTTTCTTGCAGCACGTGTGCAAAATTATTAATGGTTCTTTTTTGGTGCTAGGGATACTCTCTTGAACATGGCGGGCAATACTTGCGCCGAAGTCATGAGAGGCTATGGCGTCACGAAGAGTGAAAACAAAGAAATTCTGCGGCAAGAAGGCTGGTGGAATTGAGTCCCATTACGACACGGCGCATACAATTCGAAGACCAATATTCCTGCCTGCTAGAGACGGGAAGGGGGAGTCCTATAGCTGGCGAAGAGCGGGAGCGGGAGGCGGTGAGTTATCCAGCATACACGGAGAGCCTGTAGTAGTATAAAACAAAGCTATAGGACACAATTCTCTCATCGTCTCTACTTTTCAACGCACTGTAGAACTAACCATGCGCTCTTCTGTTCTCTTCAACTTGCTCTTCACCATTCTCTTCTGCCTCTTCTCCGTCGGGCTCTCCTCCCCCGCTCCAGCCCCAGCCCCAGCTAAGGCTGCGGATGGAGGCGCGTCAGCTCTCGACGAGCGTGCTGCGTCCAACTGGACTTTGGCTCTCGCTACCTCCAGCTCTGATGAGAATCGCGCGGCTATTTGCGTACCTTGCCGGGGTTACCCGGGCCGGTGCTGCCCAACTGGTGGCCCGTGTTGCTCGGCTTCCAGATGCTGCCGGTCTGGGTACGTGTGTTTAGCGTTGTCGTATGGTGCATGTTTTCTAATTTTATTGTTTTGGCAGATATCATTGTTACATCGATCGGTTGAACAGGCTCGCATGTTGCCGTGATGGCTATACGTGCCACTAGGCTGGCACGCTATGGTAGGCAGAACTCTCTAGGCTGGTAGTGGACTGGCATACTGACTGTGAGGATGGGAAGTCCGCCACTAGTTGCCTATCGAACGCGACGGGTGATTCGACGGGGGATGAACACAAGGCGCTCTCTGAGCATGTTTCGTTTCTGAAGTTTGAGTCTCTCTTCTAAAATAGAAAAGCAAAAAAGGGGGTTGTAGGTATCCTTGTATCTGTCGGTGTGGGTGCAAGGACATTTGTCTCGGTTTTTGGTCGGGTGTATGCGTGTCATTTACCCCTATGAATCGCTTTGAATGCCCAGCATAGGTTTATAATTTATTTGGCGCCTGTTGTCGGTTTCAGCTAAGGATCGAAATGGGTGACCCGGATTGGCGCGCGGGTGATCCCATGGGTGCAGAAACGAGCCGGAGGAAGCCCGGATTTCAGTCACCTATTACCTGCGGCACTCTGCCGTGGGCGCCGTGCTTATGCGATCACATGAGAAGACACGACAGGAGTCTCAAAGTGCTCCTAACGAGGCTTTGCTCTTGTGTGCACGCAAGAATTACCAGTAAATCGATAACATTGCATTCCACTTTCTTAGCACGCATATACAGACGTTATTACTGCACAACTAAGTGTACAAACACCAAGCGCCATCCCTCAGCCTTGCTGAACAATCATTGCGTGTACCCGCGTGCTCACCCGGGTTATCATCCACGCCCGGCACATCCACGGTAGGTATTCATACTCCTCCCGTGGTTAGCTAACCCGCCCCGGGTGTCTTACGGCGGGTGTCATAAGCCTGCGCATGCAAGCCGGCAAGCAAGCATCGGCAGTACATGCAACGATGGGATTACAAGGACATGTCGGGCACTAAGCCCGAACTAATCTTTTGACTATTCGGTCCTAGAACTCGTCTAGTATTCCAAAGACCTGAAATAAGCAAAGTTATCCGGGAACTTGACTTGCGTTGGCAGGTATCTTGCTAGAGGGGTTATGCATATACTACCTCGATATCAGATATATGCTTGTCGTCACGCAATAGCACAAGCATAGGCAGTCAGTCTCGAATAAATCAGCCATTTTGCGCTCCTTGCGGGTTGGCGATGAGCTTAGAACGCGCACATGTCGAAAGCTGAACGAGAGTTGGCAGTCGCCGAGAATGGTACTCAAAGACACATGAGACATCTCCGGCCGCGCCGAACTCATGATGGCTCTCTAGGGGAAGCCGAGGGAGCACATGGTGCGGTCTGATTCCTTCCCCGCGCCCGAGGATCAATTGCGCTTCCTCTGCAAGCCAGATGATCAACGTTCCCGTAGATATTCAATCAAGCGGCCGAGCTGAAGACGGAGATCTGACTCTGGTGTCAAGGGCAAGTGCAATCAGTGTACATATAAAGGCTGCTGGTAGCTGTTTTTGAGCGCGTTCTGGCTTGGCTGGCGCCTAGTTGTTGCCGTCACGGTGTTTCGGGCGGTATGTTTGAGGTATAGTCGGAGCGATGGATATTCAACAATATGCGTTTTGTGAGTCCAGGGCATATAGCTATCAAGAGAGTGCAGCGTTAGCTGAGCCCGAAGCCACCCGCGCAAATGCTCCAGTTATTGACAATCACATCTCATGGATTTTGGCTTGGTGCATTGTACTCTCTTAACTACCGTAGAGGTAATTTGTAGCCGTGTTCCTTGACTGCTATTCCTGATATCCCGCGGAGACTTTCCCGGTGCAAATCCATCGCATCAATGCCGACGATGAACAACATCATGTGCGCGATTATTACTTGTTTTAGCACTTCTCCATCAACAGATCACCGACCGGCGTCAAGACCGAGAGTCATCGCCGTCTTGGCGCCGGCCTGGGCATCAACATCGTTTCTTGCAGCACGTGTGTACGACTATTATTAGTCTTTATGTGGTCCAAGGGATACTCTCTTGAACATGGCGGGCAGTGCTTGCGCCGATCGAAGTCACAGCGGTTACGGCGTCACAAAGAGAGAATGCAAAGAAATTCTACAGCAAGAAGACTGGTGCAATTGAGTCCCTATTACGGCACCGCGCATACAATCTGAAGGCCAAGCCGCCGCTCGACAGAGACGGGGAAGGGGTGTCCTATAGCTGGTGAAGGCGGGAGCGGGAAGCGGTGAGTTATCCAGCGTACACCGAGAGCCTGCAGTAGCATAAAACGAGGACATACAGCACACGATTCTCTCAGCGTCTCCATTTTCCAACGCACAATACCTCTAACCATGCGCTCTTCTGCTCTCTTCAACTTCCTCTTCGCTCTTCTCTTCTGCCTTTTGTCCGTCGGGTTCGCCACCCCCTCCCCGGCCAAGCTCGTTGACGACGCCGCCCCAGCTCTCGTGGAGCGTGCTGCCTCCAACTCGACCGCACTGCTCGCCACATCCGGCAGTGCTGAAAACCGCGCTGCCTATTGCACGTCTTGCCCGCAATACCCTGGCCGTTGCTGCGAATCCGGCGGTCCGTGCTGCTCGTATTACACCTGCTGCCGGTCTGGGTATGCGTGTTTAGTGTCGTCATATGGGTGCATATTTTCTAATTTTCACTGTTTTGGTAGATATTATTGTTACCTTGATAGCTTGGGCAGGCTCAGGTGTTGC